>CAJUYG010001180.1:18752-61355 GCA_910591675.1 Galerucella calmariensis
ACTTAATTAGGGTTTATTACTCCTCGTACTTTCTGTACAGACTGTAGACGTTGGAAGAACAATTCCAGCAATTTACCTGTTTCTTACGATATCTCTGGATCTGATTATTGTGATATTTTGATTAGGATTAATCACAGACCTGCCTTTTTTCACTTTCTTCCAACGTAATGTGTTAGAAGGACATAATATATATAATCATAAACCTTAATATACCCGAAGGTGTTAAAAGGTGTTTTGTCCATACACGGTTTGTACTTAAGTGTTACAGTCGTTTTTATACACAAATTTCACCCAGCTTCTTCTATTTCGTGCAAGTTCTATACCTTCCTTCCAGCTCTTGTTATTTTTTCCCAGGATACCAGCTATTACATCATCCCATTTCCTCCTAGGCCTGCCTCTAGATCTTCTATTTTTTTGTTTGGTTTGCCATATCAACTTGACTTGTCTCGAGTTGTCCATTCTTACCATATGTCCAAACCACTTCAATTAGAAGGACATTAACAAAAAGGTTATTATATGAACCCTAACTAGAGGACAAGAAATTTCATATCATATTTAAAAATATTTTGGCAAGAAACTTAAAACAAAAAAAAGAAAACTAAGAATTTCTCTCGCGAGCCCCTTATTACAAAAGAATGTTCCCTAAAAAATACTTAAAAATGCGTTCCCCCTTTTTTTGGAATTTTTTCTCGTGGTACTATTCACATGGTATTCGGTATTTTTGCTCGGGTTCGTTTGCGTGCCAAGATATACTTAACACAAAGATCCGCGTGTTGTCGAGTGGACAACGAATTTTTCATTTTCGCCGAAACGAACTGAAAAAATCCAAAAAGCTAGCATCAATTTTGATGAATACATTCATTTTGTGGGAAGAGAATCATGTTAATGAAGATGATGAAGGTGTATTATAAGTAGGTACCCATAAGGAATTCATTTAATAACGTAGTTAAGACAAATACACTGAGAAATATTATTTCTAATAACCACAACCTGTATTAGCTTCTTGCGTAAAACCAGCTTAGAGTTTTATGACACCAATTGCTTACTGTGGTCTTTGAAATCCCTAATAATGCTCCAATTTCGCGATATGTGACATCTTGTTATATCAGCCCATGATCAGCCTACATGCTACATTGGCATTTTTCTGAGTAATTGCCGCTATTTATGAACTAATTTAGTATGTATGGGCCATTCGCACCGGTTACACTTAAACGTTAAGTGTCACATACATCCACTAAGTGTCACTTAGTCGTTCGCACCGTATTTAAAGGTATCCTTAACGCGACGCTAAGTATACCTTAACTAAGCTCGGAATATCATCGGCTTAAAGTTCCACTTAACCTCAAAATACTAATTTTGAAGTTTATTTATGATAGTTTAGATTTGAGTAAATTGTGCTTTGGTAGATCTTTGTATTTGTAATTTGTCTTATCGAAATGGAAATGTTGGAAGATGAATACGATTTAGAAATAATTGATATAGGGTAATTGAATACGGCATACCCAGGCAGTTATATATAAGGAACGATTATTTTAATACATTCGATCCTAAGACGTTTTTTCTTAGATTTAGAATGACGAAGAAAACTGCTCTCAATTTTCTTGGAGAAATTGAAATTGTGTATTTTCTCTGACATTTTTATACTTGCTAATAATATCTAATGATATTTTTTTTTCACGTGTTGTGAAATTTATTCCACGAGATCATTTTTCTCCGCTCATATTTAAGCTACTAAAATGACTCGGAAGAACATACGTCAAAATCAAAGATTACACCAACTAATATCAAACACATAGATCCAACTGGATCAAACGACTACCGTTAATTCCTGACAAGATCTTCTTTTTCAAGAAAATATTTTGAAAATTGCGGCGTTGTCAAATGGAACCTCCCACTTAGCTAAGGGAGGAACGGCGCGAACGAAGTTCTACTTAAATTATAAGTGTCACTTAGTTAAGTATGACTTTTTAGGATAATCCGTGCGAATGGCCCTATGTATTTGTATTTTGGGGTGACATTCACTGAAGCAAGAACTTTTCCAGCGGATTTTTGAACACGAAACTTCTTAGGTCTTGGAGAGGACGAAGGACATCGATTACCATTAAGCATATCTTCGTAAATCTGCTTACCTCTTAACCCTTTTAAATACAGGTACTTGATGATAGAGGAAAGTCAGCAAATATGGAATAGTATCCTAATATGGAATGCCTTCATTTCTCTAAGACTATAAGTATGAAACGCAACACTCGACCATCTTCTGTTTCATTCGGTCTACTAACTATCGCACCCACACCATCGAGTAAGTTGCGCGAATGCTTCACGTGTGGCAGGCGTGTTTTTGTTTTGTTGTCGTGCAGAAAATTAAAAAAAAAAATTAGGATAATCCGTGCGAATGGTCCTATGTATTTGTATTTTGGGGTGACATTCACTGAGACCTAAAAGAGTTTCTGAGAAGAGTCTCAGAAACTATTATTTCCTTTAGTCCTATTTCCCGAAGCAATTTTAGGATGTCTGCAGGCTTCAATTTAGGTAAATGTTCCTCTTCTATTAAGTAATGTCCCAGGTATTTTGCTCTATGATTCTGAACTGCTATGCAGTTGGAAAGTATGTGGATGGAGGTTTCTTCTTCCATTCCACAAAATCTGCATTCTTCTTCCTCCACTATTTTGAGCTTTTTCAGGTGCCCATTCAGGCAAGATTGTCCCGTTAGGATCCCAGTTAAAATTCTTAGCGCAGTTTTACTTTGACTTTGCATTCATTTGATCTCAACAGATTGTAGTCACCCAGAAGATTCTTTGATTGTATAAGCTCTACTAGATCTTTCCAATGGTCAGATCTTCTCTTTTTTTCGGCTTTACCTATTTCTTCCAATATTATATTGGGGCTGATTCCAATGTAGTACATATTTGTCTTTTAAAGAAGTATAAATAGCTGCTTTGCACTGTTTTTTTACCAAATTCAGTCTGCTAGAAAAATCACCGAAGGCGCTAATTTGAAACGGATCAAAAGCAAAACATAAATTCTGATTTTACCTCATAAATTCCATTTGCCGTAATAAAAATAACCAATTAATCCCAATTTTATATGGCACATCTTGATTCGGACCATTCATTATATAAACCCTTCAAAAAAAAATATTAAAACAAAAAAAAATCATCTAAAATGATGTTACCTATGACAAGAGCCATTAAAAATTTTATTTGGGTTCTATAATGGATGGTGCTGAATTTAATTGTTGTTTGATAATTTATGTCCGGCAAGATTTTCTTTTTGTTTTTTAGTTCGTTTCGCTCTTTCAAAACGTTAGTCTTTGGATTTGATCTACCTGCTCCGACTCGAACATTTTAGTTCCGTTTTGATTAAAATTAAACATCAATTATGAACGGGTAGAAACACTCGAAACGTTCCCAACCACTTGACATAATAACGCAATTCGCAACGCCCAATAGGCAATAGTGTCTCAGTTTTGTTCGTCAAGCAGTAACATTTTTCTCTCCCTAAAATTTCAAAAATGGTTTTTCATTCAAAATAGGATGCAGACGTACCATTCGTAGCGGCAATGTGTCTTATGTCTTTTCCTATTGTCCCACTGACAGTTCTCGTCAGATCTGTACTTTGTTGTTTACGCTCAATTATTATTTATGAAAAGTGAATATTAATTTTATTGTTATATTTATTGATAATACAAAAATATGCCTATAGTTTATAGTTACACGGAAAAGCATCAGCATTTTGAAAGTTTTCAAGTATTTTCAGTTAGAAAAAGAAGCTGGTTATTATTAATTTCTTAGCCTTTTCGAATTTGGCTGAATACGATCCTATTTATCAAATTTAAGGTTAGCTATATGCCAAAATAGCAAATAAAATAAACGATATACCCAAAACCCGGATGTACGTCACAAACGATGACGCACACCAAGAAGGCTACTATATAAACTATATACAACATTGACAAACGTCAAAAAGTATGACATCAGTCAGTGTTATATTCAAATCATCAATATAAGTTATAATAATCTTATTATCTTAAAATTAATATATCTTATCTCAAAGGGAAAATCCAAATGTATCTGACTCAAATCGAATACGATTTACCAAGGCCTGGTGTTACCTAACCCTGCAATCTGCATGAATTTCCATATCATAGACCGTGACAATTTTTTCGTAATAACCATATCCAATGTAAAGTCCTTCGGGATCTGAGGCGGGAGAGAAAATCATCTCATGGTTAATTTACCGATCAGAAGGGAGAAACATAGGGGGTGCTCTTTTACAGAGACGTATTTTCTTTAGTTTTTTTATCATCATAAAAAATATTAGTAGTGAATAATAGAACATATGTCGATAGAAGACAAAGATATATTTAAAGTACACCTGCAGCAACATTTCGATTGATAATGGCATCTATAGGACAATAATATCTACTCTAAGACAGGACACGTACAAAGAACTGTCAGTGGGACAGCAAAAAAAGACGTAAGACACATTGCCGCTACGAAAGATACGTCTGCATCCTATTTTGAACTTTCGATTGATAGGTAGCGCTTGCGCATAATCTAAACATCAACTAGTCAAATTTTTTAAAGTCAAAGATTAGAGTTAACGTTTGTAATGCATTTAAACGGTTCATTATTTAGTCCAGTAAACGAAGGTGTCAACAAAAGGCAACTGATCCAGCAAGACCATTTTTTTTTAATTTGCAGGTTATGGTAGGCACATTAAATTCCCAAAATGTCAGGTACCTGACCATTGTGGAAGGGTGGCTCTGAAATTCCAGAAAATCCGTTTTCCCGCGATATCTGCCGAGATTTGACCACTGGAGAATTTTT
The DNA here is from genome assembly GCA_910591675.1 of Galerucella calmariensis. Taxonomy (NCBI): domain Eukaryota; kingdom Metazoa; phylum Arthropoda; class Insecta; order Coleoptera; family Chrysomelidae; genus Galerucella; species Galerucella calmariensis. The sequence continues at coordinate 23,582 of CAJUYG010001180.1, forward strand.
GTTTTGACGAAAAATAAAGAGCAGTGCCTTACCCACAAAAATGATCCCTAGCATTTTTTCGAAAAATTAGATAGTTTTCGAGATAAATGGCCCGAACGCCGACCCAAAATTGAGCTCCAGGCCGGCTTAGAGAGCACGCTCTGAGGACTTGACGTCCCCAAGTATATTACTAATTTTTTAATACCTCGCGTGAAAATCAATATTTTTTAATGAATCAAAGTGCGGGTGAAAGAAGGGATCTGTGGCTACTAAGACGTATTTTTATCCACTCAATTTGTGCTCAGGGGTCATGGGAAAACCAGGCCACAATTCGTCTTTGCTAGATTTTTTAATGCGTCCATGGATTTTTTCATATTATTTTTATTAAGAGTTATTTCAGCCAATCCTATTGGATAATGGTTCTTTGGTGGGTACTTTATTTATTCCGAAACAATGCTACCAATAATTCGCCCGTATTTTTTTAAATAATGTGTTTTCCAAGAGGCGATTTCTTTGGTTTTCTGGAGTTTTCCCGAGCGCTCTGGTTTATCGGGAATTTCTCGATGATTAACTGTCAAACCCGCTTATAATTGATATTGGGAGAAAGGTTAGAATATCCTTTTGCCGATGGTATAATTTTTTTTGGCCCAGACCCCTGGGTTTTCAGGAAAATCGGGGAAATTTCCAGTTTTCTGAGGGAAGACAGCTATTCTTCTGAGTTTTTTCTAGCAGTTTTTTCTCTTTACAGTAAAATTCTTCCCGGTCAAGCATCATACCCGATGAAAGATCACATTCTGAACTTTCCTTTGATATCTGTATCAAGTATTTTATTTGATGCATTAAAAAGAAATTTGTCTCTAAATTTGTTGTAATGGATGGCTCATTTTATTTTCGCCTCCACGCCACCCATCTATAGTGTGGTCGACGGCGTCTGATATAAATAGTGCTTGTACACGTGGATGCTTTCTGCTGCATTGTTTGTCAATAACTGACAATTTTACATGTAAACACTATCTCTTTCGTGATTTTTCAAGAATAAATAAGTAGTATTCCAGTATAAAAAGTGAAATTCAAGTCATTAATAATTTTATTGCTATTATTAATTAATAAATTTTGAAATTTTTATTGATAAAAAACACAGGGAAATATTGAAAATTCTTGAGCTTCTTTTTTTTTGGAGCACACGGTGAGGTTTCATTTTTTTAATTAAGATCATTAATTAATATTGTTGTGGGTGAAATGACATCCAATGATTTGATAAATATTGTTCATTCCTGCAGAGGATTCTACTACGCCCGTGTGTTTCATTTGTGATCAAGCTCTGACTGAAGACGTTACAACGGTTACCCGAGGACTAGAAACGTCAGTTTTTAAGTTTCTGAAAACTGCGAACTTTTCAACCACCATTTTTGCAAAAAATATTGGTGTAACGAAAAAAATCGTAGGGACAACTTTTGTAGGTAATGAACTGCTCTTCATTTTTTGTCCGAACAAAAATTCTCTAGGCATCGTAGTTCGGGAGATATCGGCGGAAAACGGATTTTCGGGATCTCTAGAGCCATTTTCCGACCCTCCCACAAATTTCAGGAACCTGACATTTTGGGGGTTAAGTGTACCTACTATCACCTGCGAATTAGAAAAAAATTTTTCTTGCTGAACCAGATGCTCATGTTGACGGTATTTTTCGCCTTCATTTACTGGACTAATTGTGATATTTTGATTGTGATTAATCAGTCATACCTTCCTTTTTTCCATTTCTTCCAACGTAATGAACAAAAATAGCGATTCGTATAAAATCCTTCAGTGTTTACCGAAGAAAATGTTATAAATGTACCTTAATACCATCCTGTTATTGTCATTGTACAATGTAAATATCGTCAAGGGACAATTTCAAGCTCTTTTAACCACCGACTGACAATTAATGCTTAATTTAGATATGTATCGAGTCGAGGGGGTGTACTATATGTTTAGATCGGTCTTTACGGTTATTTAATGGACCAATTTTACTTCGGGTAAAAAAAACAGTGACATGTGTGTACTATATTAAAAAAAGTAAACGAACCACGTCAATGATCGGTTTTGGCAACACATTAATTTTGATGCTGGAAGGCGGAGCTCGTTATTTTTTTCATTATTTTCAGTATTTTGAACATCCACATACAGGGTGGTATGACTATTATTATTTCCTTTGCCTCCATTTCAACGATCCCAAGTGATTTCTAGAAAAAAAAAATTACTGGAAGTTAGCACCTGTAAGTGTTTACCACCCTTAGAAGTGGCGCTGCAGAACTTGCAGCTAAAAAGCAGAAAACAGAGGATTCTGCAGCCACTCCCGAGCTATACATATGTATATTTGAAAAATTCTTAGCCTACTATAGAACCAAACAAAATTTCAATGTCAAAACATTTTATTTGGTTACTCATTTGTGATTTTGTTTTTTGTGTTAGATTTTAATTTGATAACTAATATATTTGATTAAAGGCTGTTAATTACTACAAATAAATGTATGACTGATTAGTAAAAACATTAAACTGATTTAATTTATACGAAGTTTTTTTTTATATCCCAAAAAAAAATGGTATTCCATATTTGGTGACTTTCCTCTATGGCTCGATACTCCAATTTTTCGATTGTCACAATTTAGGTGGACATCTTTTTTCTTTTTTAATTTATTGCGTAACTCTGGTTTACTTTTATGACGTCCATTGTAGAGAGGGAAATTATAACAAAAAAAATAGTATATAAACGGCAATTTCATTCAGCAATTACAGTGTCAGTATACGTCAAAAGATTTCCATCTCGAATCCTGATATCTCCTCGAGAAATTTTCGCAAAAAAATCATCCATTTAGTTAGTTCATTATTATTAATAGTGTTCGGAAAACAAAAGAAGATTTTCGAATGCCCCGAAAACGATTCGCTCAGAGCCATTAAACATAAAATTCATCACGATTTGTGTGTGTGTGTTGCGAGTGTTCATTGAGGTATACGCGGCACTCTTGATTACGTCCCAGTCAAACAAAACAACGGACGATCAACAACCACATCAGCAGGTCACTCAGAAATGGGTTAGTTAATTAAAAAATGAATTAGTAAAAGGAATCTGTCATAGAGCAAATGAAATGCCAACCGAAGCTATTACATATAAACGCCGGGCCAGGTAGACTCTCACTTCGGTCGTTATGAATCGAATGATCGCAGAGACGGGGATACTGAATATTTCACCAAAACTAAGTTCATACTAATTGTAGATATTTGAATTTTCTTACAAATTCCATGATAGAACTGTCAATATTTTAGAGGAAGTACAGAAATTACGAGAGCGAGATCAAGACGAGCTTAAGTCTCGTTTTATATATATCGTTTCCTAGGAAGTCCCTGTCAGAAATGTCGAATTTTAAGAAGAAACGCAAAAGTAACTGGGATTTTAGACGAGAGCGAGATCGAGACAAGATTAGGTCTCGTTTTATATCGTCTCCTATGGAAACCCAGTCAAATTTCATATCAGAAATGTCCAATTTGATGAAAAAACACAAAAATTACTGGAATTTCACGGGAGAGCGAGATCGAGATGAACTTAAGTCTCGTGTTAGGACGTTTCCTATGGAGCCCCAGGCAGAAATGTCAATTTTAAGAAGAAACTCAAAAATTACTGGAATTTCACAGGAGAGCGAGATCGAGAAGAGATTAGGTCTCGTTTAATATCGTCTTCTATAAAGCACTAGTCAAATTTCATGTCAAAAATGTCAAATTTAGAGGAAAAACACAAACATTACTTGAGTTTTAAACGAGAGCGAGATCGAGATGAGCTTAAGTCTCGTTTAATATCGATTCCTATGAAGCCCTAGTCAAATTTCATATAATAAATGTCAAATTTGAAGAAAAAACACTGGAATTTCACAGGAGAGCGAGATCCAGATGAGCTTAAGTCTCGTTTTCTATCGTCTTCTATGGAGCCCTAGTCAAATTTCATGTCAGAAATGTCAAATTTTAAGAAGAAACACAAAAATTTCTGAAGCGAGAGCGAGATCGAGATGAGCCTAAGTCTCGTTTTATAACGTCTCCTAAGGAGCCCCAGTCAAATTTTATGTCAAAAATATAAAATTTTAAGAAAACACACAAATATTACTGAAGTTTCACACGAGAGCGAAATCGACACGTGATTAGTTCTCGTTTTATATCGTCTCCTATAAGCTCTAGTCAAATTTCATGTAGAGGAAACACAAAATTTTACTTTTTATTCCCAAATTAAATTAATATACAAACATATTTAACGCTAATATTTTTTTAAAAATCCTTCAATTTTTATTTTTCCACTCCACCACTGGTATAGCGAGTTCGCGTTGGTGGATTGGAATTAGATATTTCTTCTTCATGAAGTGTGGCCGTGTGGCTGTGAAGCACAAGGATACGCGGCCGGCTATTCCGGTAATTGCCTCGGCTTTAAATTAGCTTCTATGAAACATTTTAATGAGTTCCTATGTGTTTTTAATCTAAACACATTGGCCGGTATTAATTTTTAATGATAATAACGACCAGACCCAGCGTCTCTGTTTCAAAAATATAATCGTTATTCGTTATTGAGAGATTTATATATTTTTACTAAGTAGACCATAAATTTCGTGATATTAAGTAACAGTTTGTCGATAAAAAAGGTGAAAAAAAATATCTAGTGGTACATTTTTTATCGCAACACCCTGTATGGTTTGATTTTATTGGTATTTGAACAAATGATAATCTACTGAAGTATATTTTCTTCGTCCAAAAAATCTTTTTTCTATCCCTCTTCCCATAACCTCCAAGCTGATTGTATTCCCAGTATTTATAGATACATCAACCTCCCAAACGCATTTAGATTTTTTATACAGGGTGGTCCGTATGTAATTGTACATAGAAGTACAGTACAATCTTCACTCCAAAATATTGCGATTTCAACCAATTAGCCCTAATAAAATGTTGATATTAAGAGAGATACAGGGTGTTCAAGAAGTGAAGATTGTACTGTACTTCTATGTACATTTATGTACAATTACTTACGGACCACCCTATACATTTTCTTCTATAAATTTGACGTTTTGGTATTTTTTGCGTTGTCCATTGCCAAACGAAAAGTTGTGACGGTGACGTGTATGATCCAATTTAATAAACGTATTCATCTAAATACTTTTTCGTTCGTACTTTTTCAAATATTCAAATAATAATCGTCCTTTAAATGGTATAGTAAAATCCGAAATTTCATAACACTAACTGACCATCTATAACATATCGGTATTTTTGATTAATTGCGTGAGAAAGTCAGAGAAACTGTTGTTCGTTTTTTCGATTAGATTAACATAATGCGTGATAACGTGCAATTTAAGAGGCATTAGTTGGTTATTTTTGTGCTGGTCGAGTTAAGTTAGTCCACCCTACGAAATTTAGCACACAAAAAAAAATTCCATCGGCATTAATGGTACTTCACGAATTCGCGGAGTGCGATCAAATCGCGGTTTTTTGGCAAATTACTCTGTGAACGCTTTTTTGTTTGGGATTCTTGATCAATAGGGTGGGAAATAGTGTTTATTTTTGTTAATTTGAAGAAAAAAATGTATAAATGTCTTTTCCGAATATTCTAACTGCTTGAAAATTGTGCTACAACCCGAAGTATTTTGAATATGCCCCTTTAGTAACGCCACTGTCACGTTATTTCAACTCACCAAACTCCTTTTGTTTATTGTTTGTCGCCTAGATTCTAACAAACAGACACACTATGGAGTCCTAGTCACATTTCATGTCAGAAATGTCAAATTTTGAGAAGAAACACAAAAATTACTGGAGTTTCAGACGAGAGCGAGATCAAGATGAACTTAAGTCTCGTTTTATATCGTTTCCTGTGGAAACCAAGTCAAATTTCATATCAGAAATGTCCAATTTAATGAAAAAACACAAAAATTACTGGAATTCCACGGGAGAGCGAGATCAAGACGAGCTTAAGTCTCGTTTTATATCGTTTCCTATGGAGCCCCAGTCAAATTTCAAAACATAAATGTCCAATTTGATGAAAAAACACAAAAATTACTGGAATTTCACGGGAGAGCGAGATCGAGATGAGCTTAAGTCTCGTGTTAGGACGTTTCCTATGGAGCCCCTGGCAGAAATGTCAATTTTAAGAAGAAACGCAAAAGTTACTGGAATTTCACTAGAGAGCGAGATTGAGATGAGCTTGAGTCTCGTTTTATATCGTTTCCTATGGAGCTCTAGTTCAATTTCATATAAGAAATGTCAAATTTGACGAAAAAACACAAAAATTACTGGAATTTCACAGCAGAGCGAGATCGACATGAGCTTAAGTCTCGTTTTATATGTATAACCGTCTTTTTTCCGAATATTTTGAATGTTTAAAATTACGAATTTTGAATATATCCCTTTGATAACGCCACTGTCACGTTACTTTGACCCACCAAACTCCTTTTTCTATTGTTTGCCTCCTAGATTATAACAAACAGATACACGAGTGATCCTATTTCACCAATCATTGACACTATATTTTGTATAAAAATCGAAAATGTATTAATCACTTTTTTGCACAAAATCGTAAAAATAACGCTATAATAATTATAGGTAGATACATTTTGAAACGTAACGAAAGACATTTCTTCTGTCCCTACTCATACACAGATTAGCGTGGGCGTGGACCCCGTTACGAAGCCTCCATATATACAACAACAACCAGAAATTTTCTTTTTGCAGTAATTGCAATCGTGGTTAGATAACACACCGCTCTTATCTGTAAGCCTGAAAGCCTAAAGCCTGGCCGCACCAACTGATTCTTATTTTAATCCAATGGCGTACCAAACAAAACAAATAATGAAAATCATAAAAAGTTATAAGAATACAGGTGAAAAAGTTATAAAACTTTCATTTCCAATGCTAGAAGATGTCTCTGCTGGAAGGACAGACCAAGAGGGAAGAACATCCACTTTCTAGCTCCGTTTATATCAACCTAAGTGCCTTGGTGTGTTTAGGATTAGGTCTTCTGATTCCAACCTAGGAATTGGCATCATTGCCTTGCTCTTACAAAACGTTCCAAAAGGAAGAATGAACAGCTACAGCTTAATATGTGAATAATAGTTAATTTTTGCACGAGTTGCAAACAATATTTCTTCTACGTTCATACATAAACCATCTTCCATTTTCTTTAAAAGTATGTGGATGGAGGTTTCTTCTTCCATTCCACAAAATCTTCTTCCTCCACTATTTTGAGATTTTTCAGGTGCCCATTCAGGCGACAATGTCCCGTTAGGATCCCTGTTAAAACTCTTAGCGCAGTTTTACTTTGACTTATGCATTTGATCTCAACAGGCTGTAGCCACCCAGAAGAGTATTTGATTGTATAAGCCCTACTAGATCTTTCCAATGGTCAGATCTTCTCTTTTTCTCGGCTTTACCTATTTCCTTCAATATTACATTGGGGCTGATTCCGCAAAATGGGTTCAGTCCCCCAGAAAGGTATTTCAATCCCCCTCTTTGCTAGTTCATCTGCTATTTCATTTCCTTCTATTCCAGCGTGTCCTAGAATCCATAGTATATTGTTCTCGCCTAGTTCATTGAGTTTGTCTAGGCATTCCCACACCATTTTAGAACTGATTACACAAAAGAGCTCAGTGCTTCAATTTCTGCTTGACTATCCGACATTATGATAATCCTTTGTCTTTTGTATCCTTTATCAATATTGAACTGGGCGCACTTTCTTATGGCGTGGATTTCCGCTTGAAAGATACTTGGGGCTTTTCCCAAGCTTTCAGAGTGTTTGGTTCCTGGCCCGAACACTTCTATCCCAGTTCCTTCTATTGCTTTTGAGCCGTCTGTGTATACCATTGAATGGCATTCTTTCCAAGTCTGGTAATGGTATTTGGATCCCATTCCTTCTTGTTGCTTAATATCCGTAACGAATTTCTTTGAAAAGTAGTTATACTTTTTCATCATACCGTCTTCTGGCATGTCCCAGGTTGTCTGATTTCTAAGAAATGCGAAGGTGGTTTTTTTTAATGATTTCCTCTGAATAAAGTTCGATAGCTTTGTTTTTTGCATGAACGTATTGAGAATATTGTTTCGCCGCCTCTGTGATGGTATATCATAATGTATATAAAGTGGTACGGCAAGGAAAATATGATGGAATGCCTTAGAAGCGGGGGGCACAATGACTTGGCTTGGGGGGACGTTCGTGGTCTGCTGTGCAAGAAGGGGCCTGTTGTATAGTTGTGTTGAAGTCATGAGGGCCCGGGGCCGTCATGATCGGACTCCACTCAGCCTCTTCGAGCACCGCGTCCCTATACACGCGACCGGATGCCGCGGGGGTGGTAGCAAAAATTACAAAATAATATTATATGGCTTTCTTGTTTCGCTTCTTTTTCTTCTTTCTTTTCATGGCGACAATGGCCTTTTGTTATTTTTGTTGGATCAATTGGTGCAATTGTTGAAGGGGTATTTTCCTTTTTTGGATGGTTATTTTAATTTCGAACATATCCCTCGGGGAATTTTGAAAATACAATAAATTTGAAATTTCACCGAAAAAAGGGTATAATTTGAATACAAAAATGAGGGTAAATAATGCAATTTGAGTCGAACGCCGACGGTCATATGCTGTACACCTGTCAAAATTCTGTATAAAACCCGGAACAAGTGCTAGTGCTATTCGAGGATATATTATCTAGTTAGCCTAGACCAGTTCCATGCATAAAAAAAATATTGCGTTACCATAGCAAGGACAGATTTACGAAGATATGCTTAATACCCTTGGTAATCAATGTCCTTCGTCCTCTCCAAGACCTAAGAAGTTTCGTGTCCAAAAATCTGCTGGAAAAGTTCTCTTCAGTTTTTTGGGATTGCCATGGAGTAATCATGATTGCTTTTTTTGGTTAGGGTAGAACAATAACCGGAGATTACTACTCAACATCACTGACGACTCAACGGGAAAAAATTGAAAGGAAAAGATGCGGAAAGCTATCCAAAGGTGTTTTGTTTTTTGCAGGACAACGCCCCTGTACACAAATCTCATGTTGCCATGCAAAAAATTCGTGATTTAGGGTTTGAATTACTGGAACACCCCCCTCATTCACCAGATTTGGCTCCGTCCGACTATCATCTCTTTCATCAACTGAAATTTTTGAATTTTTCAATATACTTATGTATTTTCTGTATTCTACATTATATTAATCTAGTTTTTGAAATAACTTTTCTTATAATTATAAAACATATTTGCAGCCCTCGCACAAAGCCCTTTTATTTAATACGTCACACAGTTCGCGAAAAAAAATGTATTTCGACCTAAAAAAGGGATCACAATAACAAAAATTAGCTCACTTACTTAACACGTCCCTGTTTGGGTCACAGACATTCCAAATTCTACCAATTTTCAACTCAATATGTCGAGTATTTTCCAAGCAATTCGAACCTATAAGGAAGCCTTGAATGCTTTTGATTTATATTTGGTCCCGGTAGGCGGCACTGCAATCAGGTCAACACTTGACTCCTCTTAAACTGCTGGACCTATTTTAATGAAACGACAATTGGTCCCGGCAGGAGGCTCTGTATTCTGGAGCATACTGAACTCCTCCTGAACTGTTGTACCGAACCAAGTATGCGTACAAACCAGATTTATCACCATGTGATTTATTTCATACAAAAAATTTCTCATTTAGACCATAAATTTTAAAGTTAGCTGTGATACAAAAACTATAACAAAGAACAAAATAAGCTTAAACTCCAATTATCTAACGAGCTCCGTTTTTTAATCTTTAAAACCCAAAAAGGGCTTAAAGTGATCACCGAATGACACTCTCGAAATCAAATCCTCATGTAAATGTAAATCAAACAAATGGTTGAATGTTACACAAGAAAGCGTATATATATAGAGTGCGAGGTGATGTATCGTTAATGTGACCATTTGTAATTGAAACACGGTCCTTTGTGCTCTTTATATTCCTCATTCACGATCTCTACCATGTTTGCTTATAGATTCCGTTTTAAAATGATAGTGACTACGCAACAATACGAATGATATTTTTAGACCGATTTTTTGTACAATTTTATTCAATATTTTCTAGTAATTTGATTTGTTTTATAAAATTTGGTATTATTGGGGACTAAAATTTCCTAAAGTACAAAAATTTAACCAAAAAATGTTTCATATGAAGTAATAAAAGTGACCGACATAAAAACACAAATATCTTAACCCCTTTTATAAATATTTTCGTACGTCCATGATACAGAAATTTAGCATGTTGGTAACACAACGCGAAAATAAATTTTACTAAAAATTTAAACTATATACCTATCGGCTGGTCGGTATAGTAGTCACTACAATTTTAAAATCGCGATCAGTACCCGAACCCTTCTGTAATCGCCTATTGAATTGTCATTCATCATCAAAGGGAAGGGCAAAGGGGTTGTCGACAAACAATTTTCATGCAGAAAGCCCTTTCATATACAATAATTGTAATTTTGGTTTGGTTTTTAAGCACAGACGTACACAGACAAATGGGAGCTTTACTTTTACTTACTCTTTAGCGTTTGAAGTTGGGGTTTAGTTTCCAATATTCGATTAGGTAATTTTGAAAATTTAATGGGAATAGATGAAAAAGGAAGAGAAAATAATTTTAGTTGAATTTTTACTTTTGTGTTTTTAAGAATTTTTTATGGACTTTTTTAGAGACTTTCTAAGGTGCTCGTATATTTTCTTGCTTTAGAGGCCTGAATTCAATTCGAAATTGGCGCCATAGGTAAGAGGACTTAATATTATACGAATACTATCACATTTTTACCTCCCACCCTGAATTTTATTCGTTTGTGAGTGAACCACAGCGGTGTTTCGATATAAAACTTCATCATCAAGCCTCAAAGTGACTGAAACGATGGGCCATAGTTTCATAATTAACGTAAGACATTTAAAAAAAAAAACTATAACTAACGTTTTCTATATTTCCCTGTAGATTTTGTCGCGAAAACATAACATCTATTCCCTTTTCCAGGCGCGCCGCTTTTCACTTGAAAATCAATGACACAAACAACATTGAATGAGAAGAAAACTCGTCAGTGGAGTAGAAAAGGGACGATGCAAGAGTAATTTTCCGCTAGAAGAGATCGGCAAAGAGTCGTGACGTGCTCAACGGGGCGCTACTAATTATAATTTCAGTCAACACACTCTCGTGTTCTAAGGGCGAATAACATTTCCGAAACTTGAGCGTTTATATATACGATAATTTCATCACCTGTCTCCTTTTATTTCAACGATATTTTATCGAGAAAGAAAAAGTGATTTTAAGACTGTATTGTGTGGAAAATTTTGAATAGAAATTGTCTGAAGATGGTGCGTTACAATAACAAAACGTACAGTTTCCCCAACTTGTAATGAATGTATTGTCGATGGATACTTTGGTAGGTTATAAGTGTGGAAGGGCCTCTGAATAGGTGGTGTTGCTGATCACTTGGAGGGTCATCTTACAGGAATAAAACAACTACCTGTAGCATTGGGACACGTTCTATTTATTACTTAAACTTACTACTAGGTATACATTATACTACTTATTACCTACTTATGAATTGTGATATTCATATTCTAACATTCCCATTAACATTAACCCTAATATTAATAGTTCATCATAAGTAAATATAAATAATACTATTTATGTTTATTTCACGCTCTGAACTTGACTTTGTACGTGCAACCTCCCTACTTCTATTCTAATGATTTATTGAAATTAGCTTCAAGGGAATTTATGTCTTTTGTGTAAATATTATTGTTAACTTATTATATTGACCAAAATGCATCACAAACTACTGATAAGCTTATCAAAGAGTATGTGTATATACAGATTGCGAAAAATCTATTCGAGACGTACGATTTACACAAGTACGACAAGTAAAATTTGAGAAAAACTACTTGAAAGAGGGAGAAGAATAATTGTTCGCAGTCAGCGTCGGGCGTGTGTTCAGTTCTCCTAACTAAATTACTATATATTGGATTACGATTTGCCGGTCAGTGTCGTACCTATACCACATAAATTATTCAGACAATGCCAACAGAATTGGAAGACAACTAATGCCTCTGTACCGAGCATTTATATGTCTTGCAGAGCTGTAGTGTAGTGAAAATGAGTTTGTGCGTTCGCCAGAAAAAGTAGCGAAAGAACTGCTCTCAAAATGAGCAGGAACAAAGGGGCTACTTACGGGACACTTTCCCACAAAGGAGCACCTAAACAAAATAGGGCTGTATAACGGAGACCTTACATGCAGGAGATGCAAAAAGGATACCGAAACAGCTCTGCATATACTATGCAACTGTGAGTCGCTGGACCACAGAAGGCGGAAAATGTGGTAGAGCCCAAATGACTCCAGAAGACTTCTACAACAAATCAGCAAAGAACCTGTATGAGCTAATAAAGGGAACAAATTGGCTGAGTCATAACACTAGGTGTATATCCACAATAAGCCCAGGAGGCAGAGGTGGTGTCGGCGAAGAGGGAAAAAGTTATTAATTCCTTAGAAAGTACCAAAAATTCTAATCTAGCAGCGCTGCTTTCATATCAGATTGGCAGCTGGTACTGAACACACGCCCAACGCCGATTGCGCACAATTATTCTTCTCCCTCTTGCAAGTAGTTTTTCTCGTATTTTCCTTGTTGCACTTGGGTAAATCGTATGTCGCGTTAAGACTTTTCGCAACCTGTATATGCACACTAAGCCTGGACATTTTTTCAATATTAGACAAACTCAAAAAAGTATTAACGCAAGTTTTAATGAACATAAACTCTCAAAATATACTTGGAGTAACAGAATATAATAATTTTAACAGAAATAATGACAAAAAAATACTCTTCTTCATGCCTTAATACCCGCTGTCGCACTTCCAATAAACATGTTAGTATCGTAGGGGTGGCGGGAAACCGTAAGGGGGGCAGTGCCCGAGGCGGGGCGTGTCTTACGGCCGTGATTGGGTAGCGGGGTACGCCGGGGGCGGAGACTTGCCGCTCCCTTAGGCTTTCCCTAGGGGCATAGTTCAGATGTTTGTCGGCGGGTATATCTTGATGCACAATGCCGAATTAAATTGGGGGACGAACATATTGTACTATTTCAATTGTATAATTTGATGTTTGTTTTACGGGGTTCATGTGTATTGGTTGTTCTTGCTTCAGGGGGTTAGATTATATATTTTGTATCTGTTGATGCCTCGATGAGTTTTAGTTAAGCTTTATTTATACCAGGTACAGCTCAAAACATGTTTCACCTGTCAATCAGTTCAAACAGTTCTTCAAATCTGTCTCAATGGGTGTTGATAGCACGGATCGCGGATTCGGACGGAACTACCTACCCCTTCTAATTAAGATGGCTTCAAGTTTTGTCTTCAATTCCTATTCAAATAGTTAGCAAAAGTGCATATGTTACCGTGAAAGACCGAACATTTCTTAATTCTATTATACATTCGGACTTTCACCGGTATATGTCGACAAACACAAATGAGGTCCGGTGATTCTCGGACACTGTAGGTCGCGACAAGTTTTTAGACGGTTCCAGCCCCTTGTTTCAGTTAGCTTTGTCTTCGTCAGTCTAACGCAACGTTTGACAGCGCTCCCTAATCTAATTTAATTTTCTTATTATAAATTATAATTTGTATTCAATGGCTACTACAGTGAATCGTGATAAGTTTTTTGAAAAGTTACATGCCTTAATTGGAAGTAAACGAGAAGACACTTGTTTTTATTTTTCACAAGGAAAGTACTCTAAAATCGTTTCTGGAGTAATTTCTGCTAAAAGTAAGTGTAGTACACCTTTGGACTACAGACGTTTAAAACGTTTTGACATTTTAAAAGTTAGTGATGAAGAAAAGTTAATTGTGCCATTAAAACCAGGAGAAACAAATATCCAGTATTATGTCACTAATGATGAGTTGTTTACAATACTTTCTGAAACTCACATAAGAACAGGCCATGGAGGAAGAACACGAATGCTTAAAGAATTGCAAGTTAGATACAAAAATATTACTTATGAAGTTGTAATGTTGTATTTAAATTTGTGTAAACAATGTCAAATGAAACATAGTGCGCCTAAAAAAGGTATTGTTGTGAAACAATGCTCAGTTCTTCATCTCAAGCACAGACTGATCCGCCACTTAGCACATCTACATCTCAAGCACTGACTGAACAACACGAGCTAATTTCTTTAAAAAGAGTAGCTGCAAAAGAGAATCTTCTACTTCAAGCAACAAAAATGTTGCGAACCTCGAAAAAGAAAGTTTCCTCCTGCCCAACTTGGTGGTACCGTAATAATTCAAGTCCCTGATGTCGTACAGACACTCGAAATGTGTTAGCGGTTGTTGTTGGAATAGATGATTCAGACTTTTATAGATTAGCTAACAAATATGGTATCTTGAAGCAGCTTTTCACCCGTAATCAGTTCGTAATTTGTAAAGAAAAGTTACTTTCCATGGACGAAGTTTCAACAAAAGAAATGTCGCTAAGAGAAGCAGCTTCTGCTAATTCAAAAAGTGGAGGGCAAAGCTATACACGTTGTAAGTGCAAAAGGAAGTGTTCCACGACTAAATGCAGCTGTAAAAGGATGGAACTTTTCGCAATTCGAAGTGTCACGGTAGTTTAAGTTGTTGCAATAAATAAGATATTGTTCTTATTTTTTATATTTCATTCATTCATTTCATTCACCGGTGTATCTCGACATTCACCAGATTTCGGTCTTTCACGGTAACACATATATTATTCTTAACGAGAAAAAACATAAATCCTGAACGTTCATGAGGCTTTTGTGTACCAAAACTCCACAAGCTCTGTTCGCGACATAATTACGAACTGTACCAATATGCAATATGAAAAGGGTAGCCTACCCTGGGTAGGAGAATCAACGGTTTATATAGATTTCTACGTGAGAAAAGCAAAAATCATAAAAAAAGACCATCGTAACCCCGTCCTACGACAATGGACCGATTGGTTCACTGCGTATGCTTCATGAGCATTTTATTACTATTATTAATTGTTATTTGACTGATTACCGAATGGCCTGGTTACAATTTCTTTCTTCTTAGTCTAGATACATCCAGCCAAACTTGATAAAAAATTAGTTTTTCAAGCATTAAAAACAAAGCCGACATAATAATTGAACTGAAAACCAGAAAACTCAATTCCCAAAAAATAAAAGTAAACAGCCGAAGAAAAAGGTCTTAAATGGAATAACGCCCTTTTATTTGCGGTCGAACATCCACTAAAGATCGGTGAAATTTTTCCACCGAAAAAGTAATAAAGTGATCATGTCACATGTCAGAGTCGGAACTGAACTTATTTGTCAAAAAGGGACAAAGCCTTTTGAAGTGTATTATGTTGACAGTAGACGCGTGTTCGGGGTTCAGTCAAAAACCGCAGGATTGTATTCAAGAGGGGGCGGTGGGACTAAGGGTGGTATATATCATTGACATCCGCTATTCACAATATCCGGTTAATGTTTTTGATATTACGAGTTCAACCACAGAGTCGTAGATAAACAAAAACGCGGTTCAAATTTGAGGAGATCAAAACAGAAACATATTTTTGTCAAAATGTCTTCTCAAAACACTTCGAGAGTATGAATAGGGTACAAGCATAAATTTTGCTATTGGTGGGAATTGACGCTTTATCAGGTCTCCTAATACCTTGCATGCCTATTTTTTCAAAAAAATATAAACTTTAATTTTAAAACGACTTTGAAAACGCGCTTTACGTCATAAAGATAGCTGCCCCATGGAGTGACGTCATTTGTTTACGTTCTTATTCGTGTATCACGCTCTGAGTTCTTGTACCTAATTTGTTTCTGAAAGCTTTAAAAATAGATAAAGCCGAAAACAACTTTGTATTCCAAGTATTGCATTGTTCCAGTGTGTAAATCAACGTCTATTAAAACTCCAGACAAAATATTTGTTACTTTACCTGGTGGCGCAAGCAAAAATACACTTAAGAGAAGGGCATTACTTTTGTTTGTGAAGACCATTTTAATGTATGTACCTACTTCTATACTGGTAATTTTTATTCTTGAATAGTTTGAGGTTATGTACCTATATATGTCTAGGAATCAACCATAAAAACATCATTTTCTCACGACCACACATCGAAATATTATGGTTGGTATATATTTATATATAAATAAAACATAGTTTAAATCTTACTTACGATAATACTTTAACTCCTCTTATTTCCTCTGCATTAAAGCAGCTGTTTGACTTCATAAACTCAAGCAGCATAAATGAGTCCACTTTGAGCAAGTTATCAGTTTGTGCTTTTACAAAACCTTCGCTAGCCATATCTTTACTCACAAAATATGAAAGTATCGTCACTGAACACTGAACTAGTAAATAAAATATATTCTTCCAAAAGTTTTAAAATATCTTCGTAAATATCGAATATTTATGTCCACTTTCACTTTACGTTGACTTTTAGAAATAAAAAAATACACACAAACACGTAATGGTCTCAAACAAACATATAAATGATATTTTTACGTCGATGAAACAATTAATAGTTGATTAAAATACAATATAAACACACAACTACACATATGGAATACCGGCCATATTGACATAAGTAAACACAAGAGACATGACATCAAACGTATCATCGGTAGCGTTCGGAAATCCTCGGGTTGTGGTCGGAAAGTGCATTGAAATTTGAATTTTATTTAAAAATTTGGGAGTAATTTCCAATGGAACCTGGTTTATTTCCTATTATTAGTAATTTTTGATATCATATTCACTATTATAAATTAATATCCAAGCAAAATATGAAATATGCGTGTACTCTATTTTAATAAAAAAAATTTAATTTATATTTCTCTCCCCCGAAAAGATATATACTTTCTCTGCACCCTTTATCACCCTGTATCTCACAAACTAACAAGGTTAGACAAGAATTGTATTTAATAGTTTGCAATATTTTCAACCGATCCTCAAATTTATGTTACTTATTTACATGACAGCCTGTATATTAATGAAGATACGACTGACTATATGGAATTTTAGAAAATTAAAAATTCATAGGATGGAAATATATTCATATTATGATTTTCATAAAATTATGAATTCACCAGATGCGCAAAACAAACGTATATAGATATATACTGTTAAATGCAAAGTTGTAGAAAAAAAAATCAATTATCTGCAAGTTCCTTTTACCTTATAGCGTTTTAATAATAAATATTGCCCGGAAGGTGTGTTTTCTTCTAAATAGAATTTAAATAAACTCACCGAACACACACAGACAGAGCAACAATGATTTATTATGTTTTCTTCCATCTTTTTCTATTGCTTTCGCGACTCCATACAATTTATGATAGATCTGTTCTATTTGTCACTCTGTTTTTCAGTGTTCTACTTACATTGAGTTATATCCATCCCTCATTTCATTGTTCCTTTACACAGTCTTTGTCGTTAATTCTGTTTTGGGGGTTATTTTTTACTATAAAGTGATCCAAATGCTGCCCAAATTCATATTCAACTGAATGTTAAAAGGTAAAAATGTTTCCAAATATGCTTCTTTCAATCCACAATGCCGTGTAAATATTGTATTAGCACGTACACTGTACGAACATAGTTGGTGGAGATCGGCCGGTTGCTATGCAATCACCTAATTTGCTATTAGCAAGCTCGTGCGTGTGTTCTGCTCACTTCAACTATTGACTGATATTGATTAATCAGGAGAGATCAAAAGAATACATGGTTGAACCTAAATGTGAAATGGAAGCAGCTAGGGAAGACTTGCTCGAAGGTCCTTCAAGAAATAGAAGTCTGCTATTCTCAGGAACTGAATTTATAAATGCAACAAAGCCTTTTTATTTCTATAAGAACATAACATATTCTTATGCCCTTGTGCCAACAACTGATTTCTTATTCAAAAAGAAAAACAACAGATGAAAAGATCCCCCTTCACACAAAGGAGAGAACCGTTCCTAGACGGTAAATCGAGCTGGAAATGTGCGTATACGTATATTTCTGTTGGCCGGAGGCAGTTGGCTATGGGCTTTGAAAGCGCACGCGCATTTTGTATTGACCGCTGCCCCGGGGGCGTCGTAGCGGCCTCTCCACCGTCTCCCTGCCAACCCCAAAACTTCCCCTTTGGAGAAATCTCTACCAACAGTTTATTACTGACTGAGACACCTAACATACATGCATGGATAAATAATTCCTGCTCTATACTTGTCTCTCTCTCTCTCTTGAAGCATTGACGGAGGATGAATTTTTTTCTAGGGGTTTATAAAATATAGTAAAAAGTATAGAAAATACACTTGATGAATAATAGAAGCATAATTTTTGGCTTATTTTGTCTAAAAAAAAAAAGTAGAAGTAGTGAAAATATTGGAAAATCCACTTTCTGAAACCAAAAGCTCGATTAATACCTAACTATTTACAAACAAAATAATGTTGCGACATGAAAAAAGGTTTTTTTTGATAAAATCATCCGTTCTCTTTCAAATACTGTCATGAAATTTCCAGAAAAAATGCATTTTCAACATGAAAATCCTTATGAATTCAAAAAAACTCTGGATTTTGAACTGAAATTACAGGAGAGTACTCCAAAAATCTGCTGGAAAAGCTCTTGCTTCAGTTATTTGGGATTGCCATGGAGTAATCGTGAATATTTTTTGGATAAGGGTAGCACAATAACCGGAGATTATTCGACATTACTGACCACTCTACGGGATACAAATTAAATAGAAAAGACGCGGAAAGCTATCCAAAGGTGTTTGGTTTTTGCAGGACAACGCCCCTGCACACAAATATCATGTTGCCATGCAAAAAATTCGTGATTTAGGGTTTGAATTACAAGAACACCCACCTTATTCACCAGATTTGGCTCCGTCCAACTATCATCTCTTTCCTCAACTGAAAAAAAGTTTAAAAGGTCGTAAATTTACTTCCAACGAGGAGGTAATAAAAGCTGGTGGAGGTCTGGTTTGCAGAGCAAGAAGAAACTTTTTTTTGAAAGGTCTAGAGACGTTGCAGGTTCGCTGTTATGAATGTATCCAATTAGGAGGAGAATATGTTGAGTCATAAAATATTTTGACATTGAAATTTTGTTTGGTTCTATAGTAGGCTAAGAATTTTTCAATATACATATATATTTTTAGCAAATTCTCCGAGAGATTTGATTTGAAGACAAACAATATTTCCTAAAAAATGATAATCTGAACAAATACAAATTTAACAATATTTCGTAATGAAATATCTTGATACAACAATGAATTTATCCGCCATTGCTACCTATATAAGGATCTGCACATAACCTATCTGAAATTCAGAACACGTTTCAAAGTGAATCGGCAACAAGATTTTGAATTTGAAATTCAAATATTCGAATTTCGAGAGAGATTTCTGTTTGGATAACATTTCTACTTGGTATACATCTACGTTTGGGATAAAATCTTGTTGAATTTCGCTGGAGCATTTCCAGATTTTATATTGTTTTTTTTGCTATCGAGTTGAAATTAGAAAAATGATTCTTCTTTTTTGAAAACTGTTTAGAATAATATTAATAATAGTTTTGGGGGATTTGGAATTTTTGGAAAGCTGTGACTATGACTTTAAAAGCAACCACAATCAAATAGTCAAACTTGACTAATCAAACTGAACTGATGACGTAGCCTCAAACTTCAGAGTTACACAGACATGTCTTGTAATGTTTCGAAATGAATTCCACGTTGATCTGCAGAGCTACACAAATTATCTAAGGATATGTATATTTTAAAGCCCCACTAAGGCCACAAACTTCAAAACACGGGAACCAAGGACGCTTAAAGCTACGAGCTAATAATAGACCGGTAGCCCATTACACATGTAGCTTTCCATCCTGTTTAATGTGAAAAAAAAGAAGAATAATGTTACCCAAGACCCTATTGGGAAAAGTAGAATTCGATAGATGGCGCTCTGAAGTGTTAATGTCATCTTAGCAACGAGTAAAACAAATCAGCTGCCGTATAAGCCATTTGATGTTTGAGTGGTTTTATTTTGCTGTTATTTTCAGTTTGTGTTTTGTAAAACTTTTGCTTTTTCTTTGATTGTGCTTTAGTATTTTCATTTTATTTTTGATATAATTATATCTACAAAAGTTGCAGGGAAGGTAGGTACGTTTGTATAGAGTAATATTTTAAATCTTTAATACCGACTTATTTTCTCTTTGATCTGCAATGAAAACAAAAAATAGAATTACATAACCTCTTCCATAATATCTCTGATTATATAAGAATATTACCTCAGAATTGATGACAGTTGAGTTAAATAGAAAAACAGTCTTAAACTTGTCACTGACACAAAATTAAACAAATAAAGTACGAATTTACGGTAATTACGTTGACTTGCATATAATACAAAAACAATGCGAAACGTATAATTTTACTCGTTGCAATTTTTTCCGCCAGAGGTCTCATTGAATTCTACTCCGCCCAATAAGGCCATTAGAATTAAAATAGCTGTTGTCATTGTCAAAATCAATACATACCATTATGACAGAAAGGAATTTGAACTGTCAGTAATTCGAATTGTCAAACTATTCCATCAAGAATATTTCAAAGCAATCAATAAATATACTTCTAATATTGAAACAGGGAATGAAATGAGAACGTAAATAACATAACAAAACCCTGACGACTTCCCATCCACTGGCAACAATGACTTGAATAATTATCTCAATACCTACAAAAAACAATGACACCATACTGATGCTTACAGTTGAGATATTGAAGGGCTTTCGAAAAGAGCTCGTTTGCAGAATAAACATTCTGACACGTGACAATAGCTTTCGAGTAGGATATTGTTGAAGTCAGAGGCAGAACTTTGAAAAAGGATTGTAAATAAATTATAAAAATTATATTTTTTCAACTACTACACTGTGAAGTTGACAATTATTGCGTCTTCTAGCCAACTGAGAAGTTGAATTTCGCTATTAGTGGTTAATGATTTTTTTCTATTATTAACCTAAGTCAATAATGGACAAATTCAAATATTTTAATAATTCAGGGATAGTAGTTCAACAAAAACTTGTGCAACATAATTTTTTATACCCAAGAGATTGTTTTTAACATATTTGTTGCTTGAAATTACCTATCAAGATGAAATTATTTGAATAAAAATGCCATTAGTTTAAAATTCGCGCTCAACCAAAAATGACTGATGACATAACGAGTACGTTCATAATATATCGAAAACTGACAGTTTACTTGTCAGTCAGACGACAGGGTAAGCGCTTATCGTGGTGCGTTTGTGAATTATTTTTAATTTTTGTCCTAAATTTGGCTAGTAGTGGAAAAAATTGTATACACCATGATAATGAAGACATTTATAAACCTCGTACTTTGGTGTATAATATTATACTATTATTATTACACTAGAATAATAATCAGAAAGAAATTTGTTAATTATTGTCCACAAACGTCAGTAAAAAGGGGTGTCATTTCATTGTTAATCACCATCTTCAATCGAGCGCACAAAACAAACGAAGCATCTCATTAAAGTTGGGTTAGAAAAAGGGCCACAGACGGTGACACACGCGTCAAACGCGCTATTTTCTTTTGATACCAACACGGATTCGTGAAGGGTGGTCTCTCTACAATTTCGCTAATCATCCCAATAACGCGATCATTGTGGAAACAATTAGCTCTCGAACGGATACCGCACGACATACGTTCGACTTGTGCTACTGATTAGAAAATACTTTCAACTTGGGGTTGCACATGGAAATAAACAATACCGTAGAAAAAATATAGTGTGATTTTTTCAAACTAGTCGAAAAGTCTACTACGTAAAAGGCCAATCGTAAAAAAAGAAGTAATTGACATACAGAAATATTTAATTAGAAGAAATATAAAGTTGTTTTTGGATTAAATGCTAATAAACGGGACAAAATAAATTATTTAAACATGCAGATTTCCTAACTACAGCGATAGATAATAATACTATGCAAATATTTCCCAAGTTTGATCAAAGCGTAATATATACAGTGGCGCACAATCTTAGTTTAAAAATTTTTAATATACATAAATATCAAAAGTTATAATAGATTTTTCCACACCCCTGTAACCATTAATCAGGATTAAAAAAGGACAACAGACAGACATAGAAACTGTTTAGAACTCCATAGAGACCACGTTACTTATCCCAACAGCAAATATTAAGCCAATTTATATATTTAATCTCTTTAACAGAACACAATAGACCGCTCTTACAGGATTATATGGAAATACTCTGCAAATGCATATCTCACCACCCCTGTAACTTAATTCATGACCGTTCGTAGTATCGGTGAAAACAAATGTCGCCTTTAAAGCATATTTCAAACCCCAATACTGAATCGTTAATTAAAGTAACTCAGCTAGTTATTGCAATTATATAACTGCAACTTTATCGAATAATACTCTGGTTTTCTATATTTTGTTGTTAAAGTTACAATAGTTACGTAAATTGGTGATTCACTATAAAGTTGTTTTTCGTGTACATTTATAACTTCATGCTGGGATCTTTTTCAGCATGAGGAACTATTATTCTAAGTTTGATTTGGATATTATCAAGATCCAATAAAACAAGTTGGTCATTTTCAGTAGAGTTTATTGAATTTGATTGACATTCTCGTAAATGTGGGAAATTTGATATCAAACAAGAGGGGTAAATGTGTAAATTCCAGATAACTCAATAAAATAAAGTATTTAGATTGAGTTGAATAGATGGGTCTTGGAATATAAATGTAAAAATAACATAGTATTACTGTTTACCAATCCATTGTATTTAAATAACCAAAATAATTGGAAAAACAACAACAATGTAGTAAATAGTACGACACTAACTATACAGTGAGGTGTATTGTTGGTCATATACATACAGGGTTGAAAACCGTATTTACATTTTTTTTAAAAATCACTCGACGATATTTAAATATTATAAAAAAAATCTGTACTTGAATAAGACTACCGTATTCGCAATTAGTTTAAGAATTATAACAATTAAGGTATCCTTGAGTGGATTAACTGCTTGATTGTTGGAGACCACTCGAGATTTGTGACTTGATTTGATCTTCTCATTGACAGATGACAATCTTTTAACCTCCGATTATGAAGTTGTGAACACATGTAAATATAAAATAAATAATTATCTACAAGTTTTGTTCCGAATATCAATTCATTGAAAAATATGGAGGAAATAAATATAGAAACAGACAATTTCGAACCAAAGAAGGCACAAAAAAGAACGGGAGAAGATATGGAAGTAGAGTTGGTCAATGGTATAGAAGGAAGTAATAAAGTTAGACCACCAAGAACGAAAAGAATAAGGTCTCAATCCTTTTCTGAAACAAAAGATAATATGAGAAAGATTCCGGTACCATCTCACAGATATACACCACTGAAGGAAAACTGGTTAAAAATATTCTCTCCTGTCGTAGAACATCTACAACTTCAGATTAGATTCAATCTTAAAACAAGAAATGTTGAGATAAAAACATGCAAAGAAACTCAAGATATCGCCAATCTACAAAAAGCAGCAGATTTTGTAAAAGTAAGTAGGTAGTTGTTTGGTTTGTAGATGATTGTAATGTATCAATTGTAGGCATTTATTTGTGGTTTTGAAGTAGAAGATGCTCTAGCACTTATTCGTCTTGATGATCTCTTTGTTGAAACTTTTGAAATTAAAGATGTAAAAACATTGAAAGGTGACCACCAATCCAGAGCTATAGGAAGATTGGCTGGAAAGGGAGGACGGACAAAATTTACCATAGAAAATGTTACTAAAACTAGGATAGTATTAGCAGACAGTAAAATACACATTTTAGGTAGCTTTCAGAATATTGCTTTGGCAAGGAGAGCCGTCTGTAATCTGATTCTTGGTTCACCTCCTTCTAAAGTTTACGGACAGTTACGAAATGTAGCTTCTAGAGTTTCTGAACGAATGTGATTAAATTATTTATTTAAACATTTTGTTTTATTACTAAACTTTAGTATGTTATAATAAACAAAAGCGTTATACAAAACTTATTACTATATATATTACATTATAGGTTCTTGTAAAAATATTTTATCAACTTAATATACACAGTTTATTATACTAACTATTTAATCTAATGTATTCTTAAGAATTTCAAATAGCATATTGCTGTTAAAATAACTACTTCAAATATAATAATGACAATAAGTAACAATTTATTATATAAAACATTTCTACCCATGGCTCTTAAAATCCTTTTAGCGGAGGACAGTTGTTGGTCAGCATCTTCTAGCCTTTTTTTAGAATGTAATAATGATTCTTTTTGTGATTCCAACTCTGAAATAACTTCATTGCCAATAGTTTCAGATTCGATAGCAAGTTGAGTAGATCTCGCTAAACTTTCACCTGTTCTCTCCAAAGCTGCTGTGCCTTTGAATAAAATTTGTCTATTTTGTTCTTCGAAATCATCATTTCCGCTGTACATACTTTTATCAGTACTTTGCAGCTATGCTTTATTTTTGACAATTTTGGACAACTGACAGTAAACCATAACCGCACTCTTCTTTTTTTGATTTGAATGAACACATCAGTTCGAGTCACATAACTAGTTTTTAGTTCTGTGGTTCGAGACCTTTATTCAACCTGTATGACATTATGTGAAAAAGAAGAAATGAAGTGATTGGTAAATTCTCCTAGATAAAAAGAAGAAGAATAATAACTACATAACAAATTTATTTTAGAATTTATGGATATCGCTTTCTAGAAATGTAAATAATTTAATATTTTTAAATTATTACATCATGGAGGCGGATTTACTAAAACCAGGAAGTATACCCATTTCTCCTGAAACAATTTTATGGTTTGAATTTCTCTTGGACCCTGATTTGTTACTAAAGCATTTAAAAAAACTATCAGCAGGTAGAGTATTGATAATCTCCACGATTATGGTTTTTACTTATCATGTGTTTCAGACCCTCCCCCATCAGAACTTATAACAAAATTCTATGATGTTATATCAGAAACCCTTAGAAATAATCCCGATACTGAAAACGGGGAGATAATTAATGTAGAAACAAACAATGGTAAAACTAAACCACCCGCCAAAACTACAGCACTGAAAATTTTATCTTTAAAAGTAGGAGCATTTTTAAAATGGAATTTAGGTAAGATATTTTTCCACTAGTCTATTGTTTAGTATAAAAAATGTGTTTTTTATAGTTCAAATAAGAAATCTTCCCTTTAAAACTCAAATAAGCTTATTGCAAGATTTAATGTATTTTACAAATGATAAAAAAACAGTAGAAATTCCAAATGTTGAAGAAGAAGATGTAAAAACAGCATCCCCACCTTATCTTTTTGCATTATTGTTGTTCCATAGATGGTTATTAAGTACATCCATGCACAGAATCACTTCTAATTGGCAAATAAGATATGGGTAAGTTGAACAATGTTTGTGAACAAATTTGTTTCCATTCTATAGTTTTTTTTTAGGATAAATGACATATCAATGGCAGATGAGTCGATTATCTGTTGCCCTGAAAACATCAACAAAACTGTAAACTTTCTAACAGAAGCTTTAGACTGGGACATAATTCCAGCTCTCTTAACTTTCGACTGTTTTAAACTCCCTACAGAATCGAATGATTGTATAGAATTTGACTGGACAAAAAGTGAAGAATTAAAGAAAATTGAATTCTGCACACAAATAAATTACGATTTGGGTGTATTTTTTTTCTATAGAGAACAGTATGATTTAGCGAAAAAACATTTTTCAAAATGTTTTGAATTATTTGCCGAAATACCCAAAATAAATGGTTTTTACGATGTGGATAGAGTAATGTTGGATGTTTACATTAAGGCCTGTCATGGATCAGCCGATATTCAAAAAGCAAGCTTATTAGAGCAACTGAACTCTTCAATAGTCAACCAATATATGGTAAGTCAATAATAAATTAACTTTTTCATTTTAATTATATAATATCGTAGGGAATTACAAACATTCTTCAACAAGACAATGTACTAAAAGAAATACCGTTAATGCATAGAATTAACTTGGAGTTGAATATACAGGGTGCTTTATCCAGCGGTGTTTTTACTGTGGCAAGAGATTTAATACAAAAAATTAAAGCTCTTAATATTATAAGGTGTGTTTTGGACCAAAAACCCTTGTATCAATACACATTGTCTTTATTCAAAAATACAGATAGTTTATTGTGGGTAAGTTGTTTTTATTTTTGTCGATATTTGCATTTAGTAATACCGATTTTAGGCCATACAGTGTTCTTGGAAATCTTTTGCAGTTACAGATAAAAAAACTATAAAAAAATTCCTCCTGGATGAAATGATTAAGGGAGATATCCCTGATTTATTGATAAAAGTGCAGTCGAATAAAGATATATCCGCCATATTTGACAAATTTGATTTTGCTTATATACAAAATTCCGAGGTTAATGTCGAAATACCAGAAAGTTTAATCAAGTTGGAATCATTGGATACAAATAAAAAAAGTAACTTATTAACTTTCTTACTTGTTAGAGAGTTGGCAACGTTTTTGACAATCAATTTTAGTATTCGGGAAGGGATGTATCAAAATATATTTTTTTGAAAATAATTGATAAATATAAATAAAACTCTATACCTTGTTTTTAAACTAAGAGGATGGATTTGAATTTAAGTTGGCAGTTAAATTGCCGCCCGTTTCACACAGCTTTTTTGATACAACTGACAACGATATTTGTCAGTTTTGTGTTTATATGAAAATAATATAACCTCAATCTTTATTAGGTACATATTTTTCACGTTTGTTGTTTTATTTTTAACTAAGTATTATATTTCAACTGAGTTGAGTGCTATTTTTATTATTTATTCAGTTTGATAAACAAAATCTATGCTTGTTTTTTCTTGTTAATGTTTTACTCACATTACAGTACCTACATTATTATGGTCAAAACTTCTGTTGACTTGTAGTTCCTGCTCAAATGTGAATGGAGAATAATTTAAACATACATTAGCTTTTATGTACATATTGTATTTATATCATCCAATTTGACATGAATTACTTATGATAACCTAACCTTACATTTTGTTCACAATAATGTGACATTTGGATACAACTTTCGCCATGGCCTGTGGCCAATGATTACTCAAATTCTAGACTTGGATTGAACCCTCATTGGACACGACACATGCGAGCAATATAATACATAATGTCACATTAGGTGGATTTATGGAAGAGAAAATTAAAAACGAGATCAATTTAAAACTAAAACTAAAAATATAAAACCATGTTATAAGTCTGAAGACTACCCTTTCGGAATACCCTCTTAATCTAGTCACTTTTAGTGGTGTAAGTGAGGTTTCTTAAAATGCTCCTCCTAGTTTAAAAACAAGGTTATAGCTATTCTAAATTGAATTGTTGCCAGCTCATGGACTTTGAGAAGCTTCTATTTAAAAAATGGGTTTTCAGGAAAACCAAAGTTGGAAATAAGACAATTAGAAAAACGATTAATAGCTACAAACGATCACGTTGAAATCAAAGAAATTTTAATGAAAATAGCATTGAAGAATTTCGGAATTTCAGTATGGACAGTAAACCCACAATGGGAGCTACCGATTCCCTTACAAAGTGTTATTAAATCTTTATCCAGAGGTCAGTTAAAAAAAAAACTGTTCCAAACTAATAACTAAATTGAAAATTTTCAGGTTTCATCCAGGATTTTTCTTATGTAATTCTAGCAAAATCAAAAGAACAACTATTGAGCAAAAATTTCAACTTATCGCTGGAATTTTTGAGTATTCTCGAGAAAGAACTGCAAAGTAAATGTAATGTTCCCAAACTATTTAAGCTGGTCAGATGGGAAATTTTATTGGTACATATTGCACAAGCTTTAGATCAATGGCCTGTCAATTTTGTCGGTAAAGTTGAAAACTATACTATAAACTGTGTTTAAAAATAAAGATAATTTATTTTATATCTACTTTTAGATAAGTTATGTTTGTCAGATTCCTGCAAGGTATGTTTGGAAACTACAGATTCGGTACTTCCCCGAAGTGAAGTCGTCGAACATTGTATCATTTGTCTACTAAATTTAGGTTGTTGGGAATTTTTAACGAATCTAGATAAAAAATGGGCTACATTGGAAATACCTTCCGCTATAGCTTTAGCTTGTCAAGAATTAACCAAACAGAAGACAAGCAAAAAACTATCTAAAAATCTTTGGGACTTGGGTGAATAAATTTGGTTTTTTTAAATTTAATATCGAACGACCCCCGTAGAATTTCAAAGCTTTTACGAGGGTGCTTCGATTGTAAGTGTTAAGTCAAGACTGAACAATGAGTGAGATTTCTTTGTATTGAGGATAAAGGGTTTGCTACTTTTTTACCAAACAAATTCCACTTATTTTTCAGTGTTCTGCTTCCTTTTAACATCCTGCATATATAATTATTTTTAGTTCTACCATTGTTTGTACCAACTTCGCAATCAAAAAGAAATCATTCCGGTTTCAACGACAATTCCAACGTTAAAACCAACATGGTGGCGGTATTTTTCAAGTTAAAAGACACTTGGTGTCTTACTGCAGTCATTTCTATGTTAACTAAAATGTTTAATGTCATCAAAGACGAAAACGGACTAGAATTACAAACTGAATATTGTAATTTGTGGCCTGCTACTGTTAGCAAGTAAGTTTTTGAATATTTCCACAAGAGAATTTTAATTTTGTTATTTTTGTCCCTTAAAATAGTATATTTTGTTGATTTTTTAAACTCTATAATGATAATTTTCTTTTTGTAACACAGTTTTCACCCAAATTGACAGTGTAACTGTATTTTGGTGTACTCTGAGGTTCACCCTTGTCAAATTTGTGTATTCTGTGGTTCACCCTTGCCAACTTTGTGTATTCTGTGGTTTATCCTTGTCAACTTTGTGTATTCTTTGGTTCACCCTCTGTCAAACTGTCACTGGTTAGCTATCACTCTGCCACTGTTAGGGCGAGTTGTATCAATCACCAACTCGGTTTAATGATGACTGATGTATTGTTCATAATAAATACATCAATCAGCCACAGTCTAAACATCAGTTATTATTAAACCGAGTTTAAGTGTTTGATTTTGATACAACTCGCCCTTTGCAAGTAAGTTTTTGAAATTTTTTTTTCTATATTTTTCTATAATAATACTTTTTCTTTTTGTAACACAACTTCCACCCAAATGAACAATGTAACTGTATTATGGTGTATTCTGTGGTTCACCCTTGCCAACTTTGTGTATTCTGTGGTTCACTTTTGTCAACTTTGTGTATTCTGTGGTTCACCCTTGACAACTTTGTATTCTCTGGTTCACTCTTGTCAACTGTCACTGGACGCCGCTCTTGTTTATCACTTTAATAATCCAATCTAACCTGACAGGGAATTTTATATATTTTCTTTAGTTCTAGTTCTTACAATGTAGTGGCAATAAGTGAACTTTTAATGGAATTGATTACGCACGCTCTAAAACATTATCCTAATAATGTAGCTTGGCTAAGATTGATGGGAGACATTAATTTCGGTAAGTCACAATCAAAATTTGATCTTGAAGTATCCTAACTTCCATTTTTCCAGCTAACGGTCATTACCAAGTATCATTAAACTACTATTTAAAGTCATTATTAATATTCCACGATTATTTCAACATTCCTATAAGAAACGACGATCATGTTTTTAGAAGAATGATAAAATGTTGTATGACTCTCGGAGCAAATACTCAAGCAGCTGTTCTTTGTCAGTTTCTCGAAGAAACTGATTACATGCTAGCGTTTAGAATTTTATCCGAACCGAAAACTTGTAATGATGCTGTCGATGCTTATTATCACTGTTTTTGGGATACGAGTATTTTAGAATATTTAATTTCTACTCATAATAAAAAAGGAGAGTTTCAACGAAGAAAGATTGCTATTCAGGTTATAGGTATGTTGGAATTGAATTCCAACAATAACGAAGAGATACAGAGGGAGGCTAGTAATTTAAGAAAAAGTACGTTTTTAAGAGCTTTATGTAAACAGTATGTATTTTAAAATAACGTTTTTAAATATATATTTTTTTAAATCTTAAATCCTGAGTTTCAATTTTTTGTTCATCTGCATTTATTAATAAAAATATTGTTTATAATCTTGAACTCATTCCTCCAGCAACAACAATATTTTCTCCTGTAACATATGATCCATCATCCGATGCTAAGTAGGCTACAAGGCCAGAAATCTCATTTGGTTTACCAGCCCTGAAACATTTAACATTAATCTCCAAGCAATAGGGTACACGCATAAATTTTGCTATTGGTGGGAATTAACGCTTTATCAGGTCTCCCAACACCTTACATGCCTATTTTTTCAAAAAATATAAACTTTACTTTTAAAACGACTTCAAAAATCATAAAATTTGAAAGTCCGCCAAAACGCGCTTTACGTCATAAAGATGGCTGCCCAATGGAGTGACGTCATTTGTTTACGTTCTTATTCGTGTATCACGCTCTGAGTTCTTGTGACCTAATTTGTTTCTGAAAGCTTTAAAAATGGATAAAGCCGAAAAAAACTTTGTATTCCAAGTATTGCACAGTTCCAGACAAAATATTTGTTACTTTACCTGGTGGCGCAAGCAAAAATACACTTAAGAAAAGGGCATTATGGTTGCAAGCTATGCGTCGAAACTAAGACGATATTTCGACAAATACTACTACTTTTGTTTGTGAAGACCATTTTAATGTATATATTGACAAAAGTAAATAAACAAGAGATATGACATCACACGTATCATCGGTAGCGTTCGGAAATCCTCGGGCGGTGGTCATAAAGTGCATTGAAATTTGAATTTTATTTTAAAATTTGGTAGTAAATTCCAATGGAAACTGGTTTATTTCCTATTATTAGTGATTTTTGATATCAACTTTACTATTATAAATTAATATCTAAGAAAAATTTGAAATATGCGTGTACTCTAGGAAAGTAAACTATAAATTTTTAAAAAAAATTGTATTGATAATTTGTCAAGAAACAACAAAATATAAAAATGTATAACTAACCTTCCCATTGGTATTCCTGGTAGAGCAGTTTTCAACACCTCTTCGTTAGATAAAATAGGCTGAGCAAACTTTGTATCGATCAGTCCAGGTGCTATAGTATTAACTGTAATATTTTCTCTAGCTAACTGCACAGCAACAGCTTTTGAAAGCCCCAACAAAGCTGTTTTGCTCACACTGTAAGCTCCTAAAAATTCAGAAGGCTGGTAACCGGCAATAGAAGAAATAAAAATAATTCTTCCAGCCTAAAATAAATATATGATATCATATGAATAATAAACTACTTAATAGTTATATATTTTATTACTTTACTCTGTCGAAGAAGAGGTAGGGCCTCTTTAGCCAACAAATACGCAGATTTAACGTTTACATCGAATATTTTATCCCAATGTTCTTCTGCACAATCAAGAACTCCTCCTACTGTGGGAGAGACAGCAGCATTGGAAACCAAAATATCAAGTCCTCCAACTTTTTTAGCCTCTTCAAACAATCGTTTTCTATCATCTGCTTTAGAAACGTGACAAATTAAACCCGTCACATCCAGACCTTCATTCTATAAAATTATTACATGCATTTCTTATCCTAGAAGTTCAAAGTTCTACCTTAAGTGATTTTGTAGCCTCTTCAACATTTTTTTGTTTCCTACTGCTTATAATAACTTTTGCACCTTCTTGTGCTAGCCTCTGAGCAATGGCAAATCCAATCCCGTCAGTAGAAGCAGTCACTACAGCGATTTTACCAGTTAAACGTTTTAGAACTGTACTTGCCATCTTCAAAATCTTGTTCGTATTTGACTAGTTTTTTAGGTTAGGAACTTTTACTTTATCAGTTTTTAAGTTCAAAGATTACAACATATAATGATTAACTAGTGGATGTTTATATACATCAGCTCAAAATAATTCATTTTTTGATGGTTGTCATAACTATCCAGGAAGATTCTTCATTTAAATATAAACAATAAGCACTACATAATTTTTGATCTGTTGCTGTTTGAAAAATTCGTCCTTGAAGCAACCATTCCTCATTCTGGGCTAGAAGTTTGGACCGGACTCGGTTTCTTATTGACAAAAATAGATGACTGAAAATATCCGGGGCTGTAAATCACCCTATGTTAAAGAATCTACTATTTATTCAGATATTCAGTCAGCTCAGCGGAGTATTTACGTCCTTATAGTTAATACTGTTAATAGTGGTGCACCTCACGAGGCATCCTTCGTGGTGTAATATTGGTTGCAGACTTGACCGGGGCAAATGGCGACATATTTCGATTATTCTAGATATCCACATCTGCTAGCTTCGGTCCTGTAATCAGTTACAGAATTCCTTGTCCTTGATTATTAGATACCTTTATTATTTATATAATATGTTTATCTCAACTTCTCAGTTAATTTTATAGTAATTTTTCAAATGATAACAATGGTTTTCATTTAGTAAACTTGATGGTTAATTACTATCTTAAAAAAAGTGCAGGTAAAAAATTAAATGCTCCTACTAAAAAAACTAAATATTGGACGATAAAAATCTCATTCTGACATTTTTATCGGTTTCATAAACTTGTAATATAAGTTTGGTATTTATAAAATATATGCTGGAATTTGAATTTCGCGGGCGCGAATTATGACTGCGTCTCCCTCATGTGGTAAAAGTGCAAAAAAGTGACATAACCAGTGTCAGTTTTTTTTTTCAGTCGTGTGATATGCTCAAGGTGTGACTTTAGCGTGTATTTGAGTTGCATCGAGATTAATAAATGAAATAAACTGATGGTGGCGAATTTGTGAATATTTTGTCCCCAACATTTGATGGATCCTTCCATATCTTGGCTACAACCAGAGCAAGAAGGACCCGCAAAGCAATTGTGGCTTCGTAGTTGGCAGACTACTCAAGAATCATATAAAATGAATTTAAAAGAAGGTGACAGTGAAATAGATACCATTACAAATGGCTACACAACCCACGGGAATTATAAAGTTGGGCTAATGAACGGGAAAACTGATAAAAGTGGTACTCTTTCTAGAAGGCGAAAAGATAACAGGTCCGGTAGTCGAGTCGGACATCGGAAATCGAGTAATAATTATGGAGGATGCCCGTGGAGACCGCAGAAATTTCCTTATCTTAAGGGTGTTATGGGGTAAGTTATTTTCATTATTTAAAACGTGCTCTCGCTTTCCTAACCATAAAATTACATTTGACTTTACATTTAATTCTTTTAACTGTCATGAGATGGCCTTGAGTGTGTCGATTCTGACATTAAAAAATACCGGGAGCCTCCGAAATTTGCAAGGTCAAATTGCCGAAAATTTATCAAACTACGTTCATTCAGCTCATTTCTTATCATAAACACATACCTCACTTTTGTTTAAATTATTTAAAAAAAATTAGATTATTGATTATAAGTATAATCAAGTTTGACCATATGTAGTTTAGTTTTAATGACATTCTAAAACGCAAGTAAAAGCTTAACATTAATGTTCATTCACCTAGTTAAAAATTTCTAATAGGAGAAAATTCTTTTTTGGACTATTGTAATTTTAAATTATCTATACAATTGCGATTTAAATAATAAAACATATGGAAGTTGTAGGATGGAATTTTTATCAAAATACAAAATGATATTGTTTGTCGTTTCAATTAATATTTAAAAGATTTTAGACATTTTTATTTTTTAATCAAATTTTAAGCTTGTTACTGATAGTTATTACGTCTTTAACAATTTTTTTTAACGATGGTTGTGGAAATTCCCGAAGAGATAACCAAGTGGTGAGCATCCATAATAATCGGTTGTTTAACTATGGAACAATTTTTTAATGTAGGCATAAAACCTTGGTAGAGTAACTCTAATATATATTGTGATAAAGGTATAAATTTAGAATTTTTTCCACAACTATATGTAGAAAATTAGAGTAATGATAATATAAAACCAAAACATTGTAAAATGTGGAAAATATTAGTTATGTTTACATAACTTTACGATGTAATATTTTAAAACATCCTGGTTTAACGTACTTTTCTGGCATTCCAGCACAGTATTTTTAAACACTCCATTTTTTATACTGGGAATTGTAACCTGTACTATTTTATTTTTAGTTTTCAATGTAAATGTGATATTTTTAATACATTGTTATATTTAGATTCTCTTATAGTTGTCATTGTTTTTTAGTCTACATCAAGAAATTGAACACTTCTATCATTACATGAGTCCTACTCCAGCAGAAGATAAAATAAGAGCTGAAGTAGTGGCTCGCATTGAGAAAATTATAACATCAAAATGGAGTGAAGCTAAAGTGGAAATTTTTGGATCTTATAGAACAGGTCTCTATTTGCCTACCAGTGATATTGATCTTGTTGTAATTGGTATGTGTATATTTCATTACTTAATTAAATTATATTTAATTTTGATTTGATTAGCTTGTGTTGATATGATGAATTTAATTTTTAGGTAAATGGGCTAATCTTCCATTAAGAACGTTGGAACAGGAATTTCTAGAGAAGGACATTGCCGACCAGGATAGTATAAAAGTGTTGGACAAAGCGTCAGTGCCCATAGTAAAACTCACAGACAAAAAAACCGACATAAAAGTGGACATTTCCTTTAACATGAGCAACGGTGTAAAATCGGCCGAACTAATAAAAACATTCATAGAAAAATTCCCAGTATTGCCGAAACTAGTATACGTTTTAAAACAATTTCTTTTAGAACGAGACTTGAACGAAGTTTTTACGGGCGGTATATCGAGTTATAGCTTAATATTGATGTGTATTAGTTTTCTGCAGCTGCATCCCATACAAGATACGGCTCGTAGTAATAGCGCAAACTTGGGGGTATTACTTATAGAATTTTTCGAACTCTACGGTAGGAAATTTAATTATGTTAAGACTGGTATTCGGATACGAGACGGTGGGAAGTATTTGGACAAGGACGATATGCAAAAGGAAATGGTGGATGGACATCGACCAAGTATGCTTTGCATAGAAGATCCTCTGTTACCTTCAAATGATATTGGCAGAAGCAGCTATGGAGTTCTACAGGTAATATCAACTTTTTTTTTTTAATTAGAAGTTTTGTAGTATCTTTATCAATTATTGTTTTTAATCTAATCTAATATTTTTTTTCCCTCCAAAAATGTTATATATACTTTTGGACTTTGATTTGAAATCCTTGTAATTATATCTGCCCAACCAATTTTTTCTTTCGGAAACCAATTTCCAGCACTACAAGCTTTATTTTATAAGTACTTTACTTTCTTACATTTTCTCATTATTTATCTTGTATATTTTTAGTTATTAGGATTTTCTAGTCTTTTTCTATTGAGATTCACCTTTTTATATACTTAAAAAAGATTCCTTGCCCTTGAGATGAATTTTTCTTGAGGTTACTGTTCAAAATAAGAAGGTACATTTGAACTACTGTATGATTTATGCAAATTGGAAGAAAATTGAACTAAATAAACTACCAAAATAATTTTCCATTAAGCTTTTTCTTAAGTTTTAACATGAAAAACAAATCAAATATACGAGGTGTAAACAAATAATTAACCATATCTATTACTTTTCTTGAAATAATGTAATTATTATATGACATAATTTTTATATTTGTTCTGTATATCTTTTTGTATCTTTATCAATTACCTTATCTAATCTAATCTTTTTCTTCCCTCCAAAAATATGTTAGATTATATAGGTAGTACTTTTGAAATCCTTGTAATTTTATCTCTCCAACCAATTTTTTCTTTCGGTAACCAAATTCCAGCACTATATTTTGTCTGGTAACCAAATTCCAGCACTATATTTTGTCTGGTAACCAAATTCCAGCACTATATTTTGTCGCTACTTTTCATTATTTATCTTGTATATTTTTAGTTATTAGGATTTTCTAGTCTTTTTTTTATTGACATCCACCTTCTTATAGACTTCAATAAGATTTCTTGTCCTTGTGATGAATTTTCATTAAAGTTACTGCTCAAAATAAGAAGGTACATTTGAACTACTGTAAGATTTATGCATATAGAAGGAAATTGAACTAAATAAACTGCCAAAATAATTTTCCATTAAGCTTTTCCTTTAGTTTTAACATAAAAACAAATCAAATATACGAGGTGTAAACAAAAAATTAGCCATATCTATTACTTTTCTTGAAATAAGGTAATTATTATTTTTATTTTTGTTCTGTATACCTTTTTTATACACAACACTAGTTGAAATTTAATTTTTATTTTAGGTAAAAAGAGCCTTCGAATATGCTTACATAGTTCTTACAAATGTTGTTCATCCTTTCGCCATGTATAACAATTGTGCCTATGAATCAATACTCGGTAGGATAATAAGAGTAAGAGAAAATGTGATACGGCAAAGACAGATGGTCGAAGATAATCTCAGGATGCGACCGTCCCGTTCATCCAGCGTCGGTTCCACTGGGTCTAGTACAGAAGAAAGCGCAGTAAGCTCAGAAGTAAGATTAGTTATTGTAAATATTTTCTTTTGTTTATAATTTATTTTTGTAGGGTTCTGACGTACCATCGAGAGATAATTCTCCTAATATTAACTACACTCCATCCCGTCAAAGTGCGCCGAAATCCAGGAGTCTTTATAGGAAAGGAGGAAACAGATATAATCATAATACGAATCAGAATAGTTTTCATAACAATACGATGAAACGTAAAAAACCCATGAAGCAATAACGATCGAGGGTGGTATGTAGGTTAAAAACGTTTATTTTTATTATTTTTTTTCTTCGATAGATTCGCTTTTAATTGTAAAGTACGTCAGGTAAGGGTGGTTTAATTTTTCTTTATATATGCCTGGTGTTTTGACGAAAATTGGTAAGTAGATTTTTTTTTTGGTAGTTTTCCGATGTTTTCTTTTTTTCAATTTGATCAGCCGCCCAAGTGTTTTAATTTTTATTGTTAGCATGTCGGGTATAAAAAATATTTTATATTATAGTTGGAAGAATGTGAGAGAAAAAAATAATAATATACCTTTTAGTTAAGTGCAAAAAAATTATAAAAATAAAAAAAATTCGACATGTTGACTTTGGCTATACGGGAGAGGGCATTTTTTTATTACATATAGTTTTAATAGGAAATAGAATTTTTTTATGAATCTACAGAGTGTTTAATGTAAAAGTGAAAGGGTAAATACAAATTTTTTAAATAAAAACACTTTTTTTCTCCAAATTTGAAAGAATTAATGAATATTTCACAAAATAATGAAAATTGTTTGGCCTATTTCTTTTTCTATGATTCTACGGGTACGGGGGGGTAGTCAACATTAAAAACGAGGGAGAGTGAACAAATAGTAAAAAGTTTCCTTTATTTTACAATTTTTTTTAAAAGGTGAGAAAGGCAGATGGGGTTTTATTATAAATTGATCAAAATTATTTTTCCCTGGTTTTGTTGGAGAAAATACAATTCTTTGAAAATGAAGCTTTTCTAGAGTAAAACTGAAAGGGTAAATAAATTTTTTTTAAAACAAAAACACTTTTTTTTCAAAATTTCAATGAATTAATCAATATTTCACAAAATAATGAAAATTGTTTGGCCCACTTCTATTTTTATGATTCTACGTGGGGTAGTCGTCATTAAAAACGGGGGAGAGTGAACAAATAGTAGTAAATTTTACAATTTTTTTAAGAGGTGAGAAAGGCAGATGGGGTTTTATTATAAATTGATCAAAATTTTCATTTTTCCCTGCTTTTGTTGGAGAAAATACAATTCTTTGAAAATGAAGCTTTTCTTAGTATCTACAGAGTGTTAAGAGTAAAAGTGAAAGGGGTAAATAC
>CAJUYG010001180.1:61365-83048 GCA_910591675.1 Galerucella calmariensis
AAGCTTTTCTTAGTATCTACAGAGTGTTTAGAGTAAAAGTGAAAGGGTAAATACAACTTTTTTAAATAAAAACACCTTTTTTCTCCATATTTGAAAGAATTAATCAATATTTCACAAAATAAGGAAAATTGTTTGGCCCACTTCTATTTTTATGATTCTACATGGGGTAGTCGACATTAAAAACGGGGGAGAGTGAACAAATAGTAGTAAATTTTACAATTTTTTTAAGAGGTAAGAAAGGGAGATGGGGTTTTATTATAAATTGATCAAAATTTTGATATTTCCCTGCCTTTGTTGCGAGAAAATATATT
This sequence comes from Galerucella calmariensis, assembly GCA_910591675.1. NCBI lineage: Eukaryota > Metazoa > Arthropoda > Insecta > Coleoptera > Chrysomelidae > Galerucella > Galerucella calmariensis. The sequence goes on from CAJUYG010001180.1 coordinate 61,677, forward strand.
TCTTTGAAAATGAAGCTTTTCTTAGAATCTACAGAGTGATTAAAGTGAAATGTTTCATTTTATAAAGATGGTTAAATTTAAAATTTCAGTATATTTGAAAGTGGTGGATTTTTTTTCATTATTTTGCCAGTTTAGAATCAGAATTAAATACAAGGTGGAGTGAATAAATAGTAGAAGTAAATACGAGTTTATAGTAAATTCAAATTTCGTTAAATACAAGGTGGATCAAAAACTTTTCGTTCACTTTTTCCGTAAACACGCTATAGTTCTCACCTTGGCATTTTTATTCACTATTTTCTAACGAATAAAAAATATTACTATAAAATAGATAAATTTTCGTCTTATCAACACTCGGTATATATATATTTTGCAAAAAAATAAATTAGAAAATATCACATGAACAATCAATTTTTTTATTACCGGGGCTGCACGATTACTACATATTTCGCAGTGAATAGAGGAGATATATATTTTATAGGGACAACACATTTATACAGTGTGATCCAAAAATAAGCATAAGTTACGTTTATTTTATATTTTGAATTCGTTTATATGAATAATACAGTTTGAAGAAAAAAATCAAAAAAAAAATATAAAATTGAAAAGGTCTAAAAATATTTAATTTTTAAATATTGAAGAAGTTGATAGTTATTGAATTGGTGTTAGAAGGTTACTTCTATATTTGTTATAATAAAAATAAATAGAAAATATTTTTATGTATTGAAAAAAAAATACTGACAATCTCTTATCATTATACAAAGGGTTAAAAAAAAACTAGGTATACTTGAAAATTTATATCGAAAATTATTGATTTAAATGAAAAATCCAAAACGACGAAGAAAACTGTAGTTTTCTATCATTAAGCACTTTCCTATAAAAATGTATCTTTTACTTTTTCTAACAGTTCTAAAGATATTAAAATGAATAAAAGCGGAAATATCTAACTAATTTTAGATATACTATTTACACGTATATATACATTAAATTTACTTTTTTTTCGGGTAATTAAAAAAAAATGTACATAAAAAGCATTTTGTTACACCTCTATCTACTGCCAGAAATATGACGTATCTGCATCATTTTTACCCGGGCTTATATAGTGTCAGTTATAACAGATTGAAGTTTCATTTTAATGGTTTCGTCAACGTTTCTACATCGATGTGATTGACATGGATATTAATTATCAAATTTCACAAAAATTCTTTGGTGATTGCGCTTCTCTTTGTTTCGAATTTTATATAAATTAGCTTATTTTTCAAAAAAATCCTTCCTGAATATTATGGTCCTGCACTAATTGTAATTTATCTAAAATAGTCCAGTTCATAAGTTCAGGAATGACGTCAAGAAAAAAGTTATAAGCAAAATGAGTTGTTAGTTTTTCGCGAAAAACTCTAAAAGATAATCGAAATTTGAAAGAAGATTCTTAAAGAGGGGGAAATTTCCTACCAAAAAGGTACATTAACGATGGAAATTGTGAATATTTTGGAATGCAGATTCTTATTATTTTCACACTTATCTGTAAACTTAACTTGTTTGTATCAAAGTTATGACTGACACTGTATGTGATTTGATATTTTTAAACGAAATCGGCCTTCACTATGTATATATACTATATGCCATGTACTATGTAAAAAAAAAAGTGAAAAAATATTGTGATATAATTCATAATTAAGTGAAATAAGATTTTTGTTCAAAAAATAAAAATATGGGAAACGAATGGGACATTTGTACTATTTTTATTTATTTTTTATTTCTCTTGTTACCAAAGTGTATATATATATATATAAATAAATAGAGCAAATATAAGAATCGTCTAGACAAAAATTTACATCTTCGACCGTACTTTTTGAACGCCACCGGTATATACTTTTTATTCCCTCAAACCACGAAATACTATAACAAACGGAAGAACAAAGAACAATATGAACGCGCAGCTTTTATGCGCAGTGACAGATTGTTGTTTGAGCATAATATATGTCGTTTGCACAGAGTACACCATCTAACAAGAGGCGAAAGAAAGTAGTTTTCGTGATCGAAAATTTGTGTGCACATGCGTGAATTTATTAGTTTATCTGTCGATGTCAAGCCGTCACTTCCGTACATTTCCCTCAGTTCACCGTGTATTATTTTAAGATTAGGTTGAAAATGAGCTACTTCTCATTACACACATGAGATGAATAATAAGGTGTTCTTAAGTTAGTAGTTAAAAAAATATTCTATAGATCCAATTGGGAGGGATGTTCATCAACACTACTATTTTTCTCTGTGTATCAAGTAGTTTATGTGTCAATGCCTCGACGTATTTCCGCTCAATATCGTGTAAGTCCGACTTCAAAGGAACGGACAAAGCTTTCGTCTCTTGTTAGATGGTGTACTCTGTGTCGTTAGGAAGTGTTGGGCAGCTGTCTATGGAAGCTGTTGCCAGCTCTATTCTTAGGATCACAAATTTGAAGTGTCATTTAAACTTCTGTCTGACATAGATTAAAAGAGCCGACGTAGAGAGACCCTTCCGATTGTAATAGTATTCCGTGCTCAAACTTAATCTCTTATTTCTTGTTGAAAGGTGAAAATTCACTGATATCCTAAAATATTCAACTGTGTCGCTCTTCTAAGCTTGAAAATCTCGCTTTCGATTTATTTGTAGTCGAAGATGTGAAGAATGATTACCTTGGAAATTGTCTAAACCTATCTTTATTCTGAATAAATATAGCAATAACACATGAAGTCTGATTATACAGATACAGTTTGGCGAACAGATTTTTTTTTCTATCATCAAATGATTATTTATTTTTTTCTGTATATATTTTATGCGTCGAGATTCCCAGTGTCTTTATTTTTATTTCCGATATTGAAAGAAATCTTGATAGGTATAGAACTGGCGACACAATACATTCAAATTGAATGGGAATTGTTTAAACTTTTTCCTTGAAAAAAAATGCTACTAAATACTAAATATAACCTCAAAATTCTTTCTTAAATAAATTTGACAACTATACTTGTAATCCAGTAATTATCATCCGGCCCTCGTAATACTAATACAACATTTTGCGCTGTTGTCCAGTCTGTACCTAAAACTTTTATTCTCAGGACAAACATTGTCGACATACTTATTATTATTTTTTTTGTTGTTGTGTATATTTGTTAGTAGCTTTAAGTATTTATGTTAGATTTATTCTAGTTGTTAAGATGTTGTCTATATTGTCAAATATCTTATTCAAAAGTTTTAAATTTGTAATAATATAGACATAAGTCATTTTTAAGTACAAATTATTTAAAAAAAAATGTATAAAAAAAATTGTTTATGATAAAGTTTAAACATACCCGCGCCGAGATTTTACTGTAAAAATTCTTTGAACAATAATAAAAAAATATATATTTTGTATCTTTGGCGCAAGTATTTTGTCTTATTTTTCACCTTTCCTGTAGTTTCCAGACGAAAAGCAAGGGTAGGATCCATACAGAATAGTATATTGTGCAACAAGTGGGGAACGTTCAACTTTTCTCACGAGTGTGGAAGTTTGTGGCACGAGCCCGAAGTCGAGAGACGCAAACACACGAGTGAGTAAAGTACTTTCCCCACATGTAGCACACTATACTTTTTGTACAACTGCACAAATTAAAAGAATACAAGTAACGTAACTATGGCTAGTAAATCAAAAATAACACTAAAAGTATCCCATCTCTAAACTGTTGAATAATTTCATTCAAAATTATAGTTGATGGGGAAATGTGTACAATTTTGTATGGTCAAAAAACCCATATTTCCATATTGGAAACTACCTTTTCGAATTTAAAAACTTCCAATATAATCTGACAGTTTTGTGACAACTAAGTAGTTATTTGAAGGTGACAGTAGCATACTAAGTTTTTGTCGATTTCATTTGATTCTCCATATAAATGTATGTGGCGTGGGCAAAGTGCCGTGAGAAAAAATCTTTCCCACAGTTTAGGCAAAGTGACACTTTGTAGTTTCGTGAATTGTGGGAAAAGAACTATTTTTCATAGCAGTCGTAGAAAAATATTGTTAATTGCCCTTTTAATACTCGCGTTAGTTACAAAGCTTTTCCGTCGACAGTATCAGTTGTATTCGTGTTTCTCAATATGTATTTAAAAACTAAAAATATTTATTTGTTTCATAGGTAAGTGTACTGTCAAAAATAAGTAATGACATTGAAATGTCACAGAGATGGTCGCTGATTCAAATGTCACTTTTTTCGTTTTTCTTAAATTCTTTTTTGGGTGTCTTAACACTAATATAATTATTATAATTTTGTAGAATAATAAAATAAAACGATAGGTAAGTCAAAAACTAGAAGTATTCCATACTAGAATTCATTTTTTGAAGACGTCATTGTATGTTTGGTTGCCTACACCACAGATGTGCGTTGGGTTGCCTGCAGAAAATCAAATCATGCATTAATGGGGATCATTATTGTATGATTTTGTCCAATTTTGAGAACGTTATAATAGCATATGTTGATACACGGTCGACGGAAAAGATTATTACCCACAATGGGCTCGTTTACTAAAATTTTTAACTCATTTTTAACTGTAAAACAAAGTACTGTGGATACAAATATGATTCTGAAAATGTCATGTCATTAGAATATGTCGTTCTCCTAATACAACCAATTAAACAAGCATACCGTAGCGGGGCGAAGACTATGACTGTGACGTCACCGCATATGAAAGTTAATGTGCACTAACATTACGCTTCTGACTGCAACGTGCCTCGCGTAAAATTTATTTATTTTGAATTACCTACAAAATTTTGTGTAAATAAAACAAAATGGATGGACCTAATTTAGAAAAGGAAAATCATCAAATCTTCCAGTAGTGGACTTGGTAATGGCTATGAAGTTTTTTAATAAAAAACACGAGTTTATTATATTATAATTTTATACTATGTGACACATTGTTTCAGCTGTTAACCGGTCAGAATGATTAAAAATGTCAATATTTTCATAAATACATGCTCTCTCAAATGATATACAGGGTGATTCCAGATGTTTTATTTTATTCCTGGTCTGGTGGACAAAGTTCGGAGATAACGCTACAGATTACTCAGTAAAAAATTGCAATTTTTTAACTGCAGACTGCCCAAAGACTGAAAAAGATTACCTGTGTTTTTTGGAAAAAGGCAGTATTTAATAAAATTTAATTTGTGAAGAACTGACCCATTATTTTATTGAATAATTTTGAACATTAATAACACCACAAGCTTCAAGAACAATATTATCTACTTTTCTTAATAAATTTAGATTAATACAAGCGTGTGGTTTTCAATAACCCTCTCAATATGGATTAACAACGTATTTTATAAGGTTATTCATAACCATCCTGATCAAAGAAAAATGAAATCCTAAAAATACACAAACAAATACTTATAGATTTATTTACTCTGGTTCTGGTCCATTGTGTCGAATAGTTCAAATTATTTTTAAACGTTCTTATTTCACAAACATAACACTGTTTACAGTTTGCTAAAACGTATAATAAAAAATAATAAGCATATAAGCAAGCGAAGTACTGTTACTAGCTAAGTAGTCATCTAACCGAAAACCGATCGGCTCGGTATCCGCTCTCTGAACGAGATTTCATATGCGATGACGTCCCGCCTGAAATTCGGAGAGGAGCGCTGTTTAATGTTCATAATTTTTTTTAGAGGACTTAGGAGTCTCGCTGACGTCTAATTTCTTGCAGAGCCTCAAAATGATATGCTCTTCCTAATGGTAAAATAAAAAAAAAACATGCAAATGAGCCCATTATTGTGTAGGATACAAAATTATGTGTAAACCATGGCAATAAAGTGCTTTTCCTGGCCTCAAGAATTGGCCAGGCTCGGCATATCTTCTTTCGGCTTGAAAAATGCCACTTTACCGCCTAGGTATACAATATACTATTATTTTTCTATGGAGTGTTATGAATAAAACAAAACTTTAAATAATCATTTTTTATTACATAAGGGTGCAGGTGGTTCAGTATAAGAATCACCGTGTATACATATACACTTGTGTTCATTTAAAATAGTCCCACTCATGATGAAATATTATAATGGGTCCTTTACAAATGAACTAATTGCATAAAACATTTCAATATTACAATTACAATAAACCATTTATATACATTCTAAAAGCAAATGATTTTGTTATAAAAAAAAAACTTCAGCAAAGTCTAGAAATTTCATTTTAAAAAAAAAAAAGTACCAAATCAACAGTGAAAGGAAGACATTCTGTTCAAACCTATCTTTCCTTCAAGTAATGTTTTCTTATCCCATTTTTACATACTTTAATTCGTTGTAAACAACAATTATTTTTACCACTTCTAAGCAATAGTTGAGGGAGGAATGTAGGTGGACATTTTAACCCTTAGACAACAAAAAGCTGTGCATTCAAATATAACCAGCCTCTACAAAACTACCACACCAGGACTAAACAAAATGCTATGATTGAGTCAGCCTAGGTCGATCTACAAATTCCATCCCGTATTTAAATATGGTATGTGAAGTAGCATAAACCATCGAACCCCAAAACAACAAAAACAGCAACGACTCCGTGGAGTATTCCGAAGGAAATACCGCGGACGCCACGAACATTGCTACAGCTACAAGAAGAACAGACGGGTAGGTAATGTAACGCCAAGATTTATCTATCCTCAACGGGGATATAGGTTTACCGTAACCCAAGAATAAATCGATAGAATCCTGTCTAAAACCATCGGTCAAGTTGTTCTTATAGTATCTAGTAAGCGAATTGATCCCGTCTCTTAAAACCCCATTTTTTGTTCTTTTACCGGTTCTAGTGAAATCCGTTTTTAAAGCGCCCGTTCCGGAATATTGAGTACTGATTATATCAGCGTTGTCTGCCCAAATGTTTTTAAATAACACTTCGAATGAATATTGATATTCCAAATTTTGGTTTTGATTCAAAATGTTGAGTTTTCTTAAGACGATTTCTAAATTTCTGTGTGCCAGCATGCTTTGTACTACATTAGTTCTATCGAGACAGTCGATGCAGTTTGTTCTGAAAACTCCATCTTGTTGGGAATTTATAGAACCGTCTCTAAGTAGCAAGAAAAATCCCATTTCGTCTTGATCTAAAGCTAAACGATCAATCAGGATTTTTAATCGATCCCATCTCATTTTACTGCATTCGGAATGGAAATCGAAAGGTTCATATCGAATAGATGGGTTTGAAAGAGCCACCATTGTGTCTTTGAAGGATTTTTCCATGTTACCTTCAGCTCCTTTTTGATCTATAAGATTTACCATAACAGTTCTTCCGTACAAAGTTAACAACTCCTCAATATGCTTCAAACAAGTAGTGTTTTGTTCTTGAGGATCTATTTCTATCATTGTAGGAGGTGGTTTAAGTCGCAGATCTGGATTTTGATGCCAAAAAAGTGGTATAGAACCTCTTATTTGTACAAAACTCGCATGATCACCTTGGTACTCTACAATCTGTTCGGTTTCAACAAAGTTAGCAACATTACCTTCTCTATCTATTCCTCTTCGAAATAATCTAAAAGTATATTAAATATTTACTATTAAATAAATGATAACTAATTTAAAACTTACCTTGTTCCCGCTCTAAACACACTTCTTCTTGAAATAAGTATCCAATTAAGACTATGTCCATTAATAACACAGAAATTTATAGAAATAAATCCATGGATCAGAGGTAGACAGAATCTTTTGCTTAGTAGACTTCTAAAAGGGTTTAATAAATATCCATTCCAAACAAAACGTTGATCTGCTCTTTCCCAAAGCGATTGTTTCCAAAAATCTGGTGAAATATCGTGAAGACGTTGAAGGGAATGCGTTAAATCGTAATCATAACAAAAATATTGGAAAGGTGTGGCTAATACTTTTTCTATCATACTAAGATATACTTCATTATCGGCTTGTTTTTCTGTGCTTAAATTTAAAGAGCTGCGAAATGGAATTAGTTCTGCTTTTGCTAGCCTCCATACTGCACATCCTGATAAATATCCTGTTAGTTCTCGCTGAGTGGCAATAACTAGATACGGTCCTGACAAGAGTTGGACAATACCTAAGAGTCCACAAAAATCTTTTCTACTGCTCGCTGCTGGTATTATTTGCCTTTGGTTTTTATAAACTGAAATTTCCTCGGTTACTCTTTCTATTACTAATAGCTCATCTCCATTTTTTGGTTCCAAAAAGAATTTGTCTGGAGTTGTAAATCTACAAAGGTTTAGGTTATAGCGCAAATGTAAGAAAGAATTTTCTACTTACAAAGTTAGATCACTGTATACTTCTTGAGACTTGATGTTATTCATTTTTGCGAAATAAAACTATATTTAACGATTAATCATATCTTAATTGAAATATATTGTTCTTTAACCTTTTGACAGCGAAACTGTGACTATCATGACATTTCCTTCTTCTTTTTTCACATATTCAAAAATCGTCCGTCACTCTACGCCCACAGAAGTAAATATTTAGTTCTGTGGAATGATTCTTTATTCAGAAGTGTATACTTTTCACGATTTTCCAAAAACCGGGATTATTTTTCAATTTTATAGGACGAAATAATGAAATAACTTTTGCTAACAGTATGTAATTGCCAAACAATAAACTATTATACAACATATAAAATTTATGTTTGTTGATTTGAAATATTCGCTTTCATTCTTTTCACTAAGGAAGGAATATATTCGACTTGAGCATCTACACATTTTGTTGCGCATGATTCGAATAAAGCAGTAAATTTTTGAACCTAAAAAATAAATTTGAGAATTAGAATGCCTTCGTAACTATAATATAACTGATATTATGTATAGTTACCTCGGATTCATTGGGACTTGGTCCCATTTTTAATTTAATTTCATCATTACATTCCATAACACATCTCTGTAGTTTATTTTGAAGGTGATCTAATTCGGTCTGTACATATGATTGAGCCCAATTTATTTTTACAGAACAACCTTCTACACATTTTTGGACTTTTTCTAAAGATGCTTCGTTATTTTCACAGCAAACAGCAGCGCATCGATGCATATCAGCCTTTGAAAAAATTATTATATAAGAATATACATTTCCAAGATTGGCACAGCATAGAAAACTTCCAAAACTCACCTGCATTTTCCTTAAATATTGTAAATCCAATTCATTAACCAATTTGGTCATTTCTTGTTCCACCCTTTGTCGCTGTAGCTCAACCATTATGAAAGTATGAAAAGTTGATCTTAAAAATAGTGTTACTTATTGTTAATATTACTTTTATTGGGGTTTTAGAAATATAAACAATAGGTACACATGACAAAATTAAAATTTATATAACCCCATTCTTCTTCCATCAATAATATGTACCTACTACTCTGTTTTTGTAGTCATGTAACTCATGTAGTGTTCCATCATGTTTTTCATACAAACTGTGGTTTTATCTTTATATCTTATAATTTATAATTATTACAAATAAAATCCAAAATATCAGTGTCGTTACTGGTACTGACAAAAAAGAGAAAATATGAAGATTCTCATGGAGACCACAGTACAGTTCTATGTTCTTAGTATGATCTGTCACTACTCACTGTCATCAGCAGCACCATCTAACTTTTTCCTTTCGAAGCTAGGGTGGTGAGTAGTAAATACATGTCTGGCACGTGGATTAAATTTAATATTATGTTATTTTCTATCTTGTAGGATCAAATCAACAACTGGTTCACATAACTTCAAGATGTCTATGTACAACTTTAAAAAAATAGCTGTAGTTCCTACAGCAAAGGTAAGTCTTGAACAGTGTTTATTATTGTCTTCTAATCACAGTCAAATTTTAGGACTTTATAGATATAATTCTATCAAAAACTCAACGGAAGACACCGACAGTTGTTCACAAACAATATAAAATCACAAGAATAAGAGCTTTTTATATGCGAAAAGTGAAATTTTCCCAACAAAGTTTTCATGATAGATTAACTCAAATTTTAACAGAATTTCCAAAACTCGACGATGTACATCCGTTTTATGCTGATCTTATGAACGTTTTGTATGATAAAGATCATTACAAATTAGCGTTGGGTCAAATAAACACAGCTAGACATCTAATTGATAATGTTGCAAAAGATTATGTAAGGTTATTGAAGTACGGAGACTCCCTTTACAGATGTAAGCAGCTCAAAAGGGCCGCTTTAGGGCGAATGGCCACTATTATGAAGAGACAGGGCTCTAATTTAACATATTTGGAGCAAGTTAGACAACATTTAGCCAGATTACCATCTATAGATCCATACACAAGAACTATTATAATATGCGGTAATTATTTGTATTAATCAATTGGTTTTCTTCATTAACTTTCTTTGTATTTTAAAAATAGGTTTTCCAAATGTTGGTAAGTCTTCATTTATAAACAAAATTACCAGGGCTGATGTAGAAGTTCAACCTTATGCATTTACAACGAAATCCTTATATGTTGGTCACACAGATTATAAATATTTGCGTTGGCAAGTTATTGATACCCCTGGTATATTGGATCATTCTTTAGAAGAAAGAAACGTAATTGAAATGCAAGCAGTAACAGCTCTAGCTCATCTTAGAGCTTGCGTTTTATATTTTGTTGATCTTTCCGAACAGTGTGGTCACAGTCTAGATGAACAGGTAAATATTACAAGTGTTTGAAAAGTGAAATGTTTCGATTATTTATTTTTAAGGTTAAATTATTTGAATCTATAAAACCTTTATTTGCAAACAAACCTCTTTTAATAGTTGCAAATAAATGTGATATTATTAAATTGGAAGAATTATCAGATGATAAACGAAAAATTCTTAAAACTATAGAAGACGATAAAGATTTGACACTAATAGAAATGTCTACAGTCGAAGAAACTGGAGTTATGGAAGTGAAAACTGAAGCTTGTGAGAAACTTTTGAGTTTCAGAGTCGATCAGAAAATGAGAACTAAGAAGGTACAAATGTTGGATACCATTATGTTGGAATTGGAGTTAATAAAAGTGATTTTAGGTTGATGGGGTGTTGAATAGACTTCACGTAGCTGTACCTAAACCAAGGGACGATAAGGTTCGACCTCCTTGTATTCCAGAAAGTGTATTGGTTAAAAAACAATTAGCTGAAGAGAAACGTAAACGTAAATTAGAAAGAGACATAGAAATAGAAGAAGGGGATGATTATGTACTTGATCTTAAGAAGCACTATGTTGATATCACAGAAGAAGAAAGATACGATATTATACCTGGTAACTGGAATATTTATTCTTTGTTGGGGAATTTTATTGATTTATTTTTTTTTTTTAAGAATTTTGGGAGGGTCACAATATTGCAGATTACATCGATCCTGATATATTCGAAAAACTAGCTGAGCTGGAAAAAGACGAAGAATTCAGGGAAGAAACAGGAATGTATGTCGTACCTAAAATCGAATTGGACGAAACGATGCAAGAAATTAAAAAATTGGCCTTACAAATCCGACACAAAAAAGCAATCATCAAAGACGAAGCTAGAATCAACAAGCAAAGTAGAAAACCGGTTATGCCTAGAACAGCAGGTGCTAAAGTTAGAGATCGCTCAGTTACCAGACTACGTGACAGTATGGCTGAATTGGGAGTGGATTTGTCCAATAACGAAGAATCGCATTTCATGAATACCAAACAGAGAAGTAGATCTATGGGTCCGCCGGCTAAAAAGATGAGGACTGAAGTTAGTGACAGTACTTCATTGAACAGAACCAGATCTTTGTCAAAACCACCAAGGAATGAGATGGGAGTTAAGGATGTAGCTATGAAGAAGAAACTGGCTAAGATAGCGCACAGAGCGATTAGCAAGAAAGTTAAGAGGATGGGATTGAAGGGAGAGGCTGACAGATTTATTGGGAATAAGATGCCTAAGCATTTGTTTTCTGGAAAGAGAGGTGTTGGAAAAACTGATCGTAGATAATTTGTGGAAATTGTTATTGTTTTGAAGTTTGATGTGAATCTGTTTAGCTATGAATAAAGTATTGAAAATTATCTAGTTTTTATTTAAAGTGAAGTGAAGTGAAATTTTCGAGGATTTCTGATACTTATTTTTTTTCGACTGCCCTCAACGCACGCCCATGTATTAAAAGTTCTTATATGATTTTCTGACGCGCCCTCCAAGTAGGTACTTTTGAAAAACCTGCTACTTTCCAGCTTTGACGTCTTGTATCTCAAAAACTACTCATAGAACTAAATTTAACAGTGGAATCTTTTGCTTAAGAAATAAACTTCTATAACTTATCCAAAATAAAAAAATCTACCCAGATTATTTTTTCATAAAAATACAGGGTGTCCCACGATGAGATAAAACTTTCTGTATATGGCAAAATACTTATAGTAAAATCATGAAAATTTCTACGTTTCGGTTTTCCGATGCGATCTTTTTAACTAAAATATTTTCAAAGATGGCAGACTTCCGGTTCTACCGGAAGTCGACTGTAACTTTGTTATTTTAAATGGAACACCTTGTATAATAATACATTTTTGAAATCTACGTAAAATTTTAGTATACTTTTGTCTGGAAACTTTTTTCGAAAAATGCATATTTTTTGAGTTATTAATTTTTTTGTAAAAAATTTGACGGTTGCAGACCCTTACAAATTATTTTTTTAAGAGGATACCCTTGAAGATATGAAAATGGTTTCTGTTCGGTTGCTTTTAGTAAGGTCAGACGTATTTGAATCTATGTTGAAAAATTTTTCATTTTATACAGGGTGTGTATAAAAAGTGTTCAAAGTTCAACTTCATAAATATCAAATTTCTTTATTTTCTTAAATAGAACCACCCGGTTTTTCCCATTTTAATGCATTCGGGGGTAAAAAATAAGGCAAATTCATGTATACTTTCCTATACCTAAACCTTACCGTTATCCAGATATTAAATGTTTTCTGTAAATTTTTAGAGATGCAAATAAAGCACATTATGTTCTTGTAACAACTTTGCTATATTTATATTCTGTATGTTCCTTGTGGTATATTATTCAACGGGTCAAAATAAAATTTAGACCACACCTGCATCTATCAAAATGTACAGAAAACATTCAATGTCTGGATAACGGTAAGGTTTAGGTATAGGAAAGTATACATGAATTTGCCTTATTTTTTACCCCCGAATGCATTAAAATGGGAAAAACCGGGTGGTTCTATTTAAGAAAATAAAGAAATTTGATATTTATGAAGTTGAACTTTGAACACTTTTTATACACACCCTGTATTTTGCCATGTAGGTACAGATAGTTTTAACTCGTCGTGGGACACCCTGTATAGTAGGTACAGTCTTTTTTGGTATTTTTATCTATTTTTATCTATATTTGTCTTAAATTCAGCTTCTAAATAGATTTTTCTTTAAAATCAATTATTCCAAAATAAACTTCCCAATTAAACAATTTTATATCACAAGGTAAATAACTTTTTTTTGTCAAAAAAAACATTGGAACAAAAAACTATCAACTATGACGAAGCACTTGAACTGACTAAGCGATTAAGATTTTCGACAGTCGCAGTCGGCGAATTAAATTTATTGCGTTGTATAGTATCGGTCGTGTTCGAAGCTTTCGGGATTTAAAATTCGACACAAATCATATAAATTGATAAAATGCAATTCGGTTAAATGTAGAAAACAGTTTTGTGCGGTATTACTGTGTAATAGTGACAATATACTATTTTAAATTAGTGGATAGTGTTTCAATTATAGTGGTTGGATAACGATGGAAAAAACTACCTTAGATTTCCCACAGGTAAGATGCATGTTTTTAATTTATTGTACCTATATGTTTATTTGAAAGCTAACTTAAAGTTTTTCACCGTGTACAGCTTTGTTTCGAATATAGGTAAATGTAACCAGTTTAAGCAAATTTTAGGGTAATGAATCAAACCATCAAAAAATTCCGAGGTTCGCGAAATCGAGCAGAACCTCTTGTTTCTCAAAAAATAGGAACAGAAAACCTAATTATTAAATTCTAGAGTATGAAAATTTGTAATTCTTTATAAATTCAAAGCAATTTTCTTCGTTGTTTGAATTTTGATTGACATAACATCACAGAAGCCATTTATATGAGAAGGCAATTTTTAGCGTAGTATTCTGTGACTGAACAATCGATGATAAACGTAATGTGTGTTGCATAACTAGTTACAACATAATTTCTGTTAATAATCTGTTGCTAAAACAAGATTTTTGTTAGTTAAAAATGTGTTATAATGAATTACTTAGAAAATTTTTTGACAATTCCAAAAACCAATCAAATTTCCTCATTTTATATCATATGAACAATCTCTGCCAATCATGTCAACATTACACTGAAAACAGACCATGGGCAATTTTCACGTTACGTTGCTATGGATACATATTGATTTATGCCGATTTTGAAGTTTCGAATTTTTAATATTTCGAAATGTCACGATTTAGTTGTTAATACTGAAACAAAAAATTTTCTATCCGAATAACCCTCGGACATTGATAAATGCTCAAAAATTTTATGACAACTTTCTCAAGCTTGTTGCTTTTAGGCAACAGACCTCCGCCTACGGCGTCGGTCTGTTTCCAAGCAACAAGCTTTCGAAATCTGTCATAAAATTTTTTCGAACAATTATCAATGTCCTTGGGTTATTACTACTGAAAACAGACTGTATTTTATTTATTTTGTTTTGCCCGTTGGGGGTATTTAAATACATAAAAGGAACAAAGCAAAATTGAAAAAAAGCTGTTCTACAAAATCACAATTTGCAATGCTTATTGAAGGTAAATTTTGTTACCAGAACGATTCCAATATATTCGTCTGAAGAAATCGACAAAGAGATATAAATTGATAAATTTTTTGAATGTATTTCCTCGAGTCATACGACCAAATAGATACAAAATCAAATTTTGTATCTCGGACGTAATGCATTGAACATTTTGTTGGTAAATCTTCATATTTTTGTTAATCAGAAATTACATAATGACAAGTAAAACCGTGTATCGGAAACAGGATGTTCTTTCTGCAGTTAATAAGTTGAAACCAACTTTAATTTAACCGGGAAGGATTTTAGGAAAACGCCTCGAACATAAATGGCTCAAAAGTTTTCCTCGAGATAAAAT
Organism: Galerucella calmariensis; assembly: GCA_910591675.1. Lineage (NCBI taxonomy): Eukaryota > Metazoa > Arthropoda > Insecta > Coleoptera > Chrysomelidae > Galerucella > Galerucella calmariensis. The sequence goes on from CAJUYG010001180.1 coordinate 76,739, forward strand.
CCATTTAGCAGGTTCCATTGTAATGTGCTAATCGAAGCTTTGTTGTTTAATCTACAGCATGTTTAAGTTACGGAAATCACAGATCAGTGGCGTTCGACTACAAAACATAAACATTATAATATATTTTTGTATGTTCTTTTTTGTTAATATAACTGTACTATAATGATCCAAACTCACAAAAATATAACTTTCCATGTTTAAATAAACACCGTGTTTACAGCGTTGATGGCGCATACTTCTCTAAGAGCTTCCGGCTGTTTATAGAATACAAAATATACTATTTGACGTTTTAGAATACCGTGACAAATGCGGAAGTAAAAGGGGGAACGTTCTTTATCGAACCGCGTTTCGTTTGTTGCCTACCATCTGATGAGGCTGTTTATTTATGGTTTTATCTCGCTTAGATGCATCCTTTAGAATTATTAATATCTAGTGATATTAAACTCGTTGCAAGTAGAAAGGGGAAGATGTAATAATGGAATTTCAAATTTTTGCTCGTCAGAATGGACTTTTTTTATCATACCAGGACTTATGAAGATGAGGATTTTCATTAGTTAAAGAGCTTGATTGCGTTTGAGAGTTTTGATTTTTGTAACTAGATAAGTACTTTAGGTACGCTGTAAGCTGGAGACTGATGGTGAAATTATTTTTTTTTCTACTATCACATTGAAAAGTAGGCTTTTTCGCTTGACGTTTCTTGAGGGGAGTTACTTTACGCTCGCCGAGCGTAAAAAATTGCAAAACGCTCGTTGCCCATGACAACCGATACTACAAACATAATTGTATTGACAGTGACAGTGACATCATTGAGCAACCTGGCTAGGGAGTGTTTTTGTCTTCTGAAAATCTTTTACAATCTGTAAAAATCGCTGTTTTGTTAAGTTCTTTGTTTTAAATAATTAATTAGTGTGATTGCGATGTTACCGTATTCATTTTATTGTGTTTTTATGCTTATTTGTTGTGCCACGTTCTGAATATTTTGCATGTACTGGCCGGATGGTCCTGCTAGCTGAGGCCTTTCTAATTGTAGAATAAGAAGAAGTACATTGACAGTATTGACAATAATTTCATAAAGTATTTGACAGGTATTTGAAATAAGAAGTATGAATTTATCAATTTTATTAGTTATAATATAATATATTCAAGTGATTATAGAAAAAATGTTATACAGTGTGGAAACCACTTATGGAATAAAATTCTTTATGTCATTATATTAGAAAATTATAAAAAATGCCGAGACACGTCAACATTTGAATTGAGTTGTGCGCTATGTAAACATAAATTTAAATGTACAGGGTGATTCAGGGTATGCCATAGTCGGTGTTGTTTTTTTTAATGAAACACCCTGTATATTTGCATATTTTTGAAATTCTCTTAATGAACCGATTCCAACATACTAAATAATGTATTCTGATTGAATATTTATATTTTTTTCCGACGTGCAGCAGAGTTGCGCGGATGCGGAACACATACTTAGTTTACTGAATTTTTTACGGAAAAACCATTGATCAGACGAAAAAACGCAAGAGACCTTTTTTATTGCAAAACACTTCCCCTACACGGTGGTATTTTTTATTCTTCTACACCTTCCTCCCAGCGTGAATTATTGGAAAATTTCAATTTTTTTTTCTAATTTGGGATAACGATAGACTGGTAAACTTTTTTTTTATATTAATCTACATACTTCAAGGTACTTATGAAAAAAAAATCAGCCGTATTGCTAATTACTTGTACTTTTGGTCTAAAATGACCCATACCGACTGGCCTAATGATCGTTAATAAACTTCTATATACAAAAACACAATTATCGTAAAACACTCATAATCCCGCCTTTACTTTTTCCTTATTCCACCGGCTTTTAAAATCGATAATTAATTTGAATATAGAAACCGTTACCGGCACGAAACTTCTGTATTTATTTTATTAACTTCCAGTGTTGAAAACGGGGAGTTCAATAAAAGTTATGATTTCAATAGAATCGTAAACAACTCCGTTTGCCTCAACTGAAACAAGATGCATAGTTTTCCAAAAGTAATAACTTTACTTATCATTAACACGCGATGAAACAGAAATTCGCCATAAATGTTTCTATTAATATCAGCCCATTTAAACGTTATTATCGACAGCGGCGTACATATTTAATAGACAACTTTTTACTCAGAATATATACCTACCTGCAATACACGGAGGCAAAGAGGGTTGCATAAGAAACAGTCAATAACAAAAATATTAATATTTTCATACTCTCCTGTACAATTTAAGTGAAATTTTACGTTGTAAATATTTTTTCCTTGAATATTGGTGTCTGTAGTATGTCAGTTATTTTTTTTAAAACAAATTAAATTGTTCAATTAACTCGTTCAAATTGATTCAACCAATAAATGTCACTTTTACTCGAGGTAATTTATAAAATCACGTTAACATAACTGGCTTTTATTTTTTGCATGGTGTGAATATAAATTAATCTGAACAATGTAAAAGCTATAAAAACTTTTTCGTATAATAATAATAATACACGAATTCAATAGGTCTGTCAGTGAAGGGTTATTTTTGTTACATTAATTACGTCATATTACAGAAAATAAATTGATCTACAGTAAACTGATAATCTTCATCAATAATTTCATATTACACACTATAATTCGCTGTTAACCTGCACAATCTACAGATTCGGTAAATATTTATCTTCCATATACAGTGTGACCCATTTTGTTTGGAAGCACCCCTGTAAAATCCGCATTTCTCAACCGATTTTGATTTAATTTTTTTTGTTAGATTCAGTATCAAAAACAGTATTTGTGCCAAAATACTATTTTTGATACTGAAACTAACAAAAAATATTAAAACTAAATCGGTTGAAAAATGTGGATTTTACGGGTCACACTGTAGTGAGCACTATAAATTAGATTTAGAGAGCAGCACAAAGTGCCTACTTCTCTAAACAATGTTATTCTTCAGCTTCCTCACTTCCACCCACAGAATGGCTATACAAAACATAATTATTTGAAGAATCTGTATATATGGTGCTGAAATTAGTTTTAGTTTAGTAGATGATGCATGTATCCTCCTTTAATTGTGTTGGTATAACTAATTTCACTCAGAAATGTATATAATGACACATATAATTACCTTCTAAATGTCTACAGCAACTGGCCTAACGCTAATTTACAGAACAATCTATACATGCTGGTTTTAATTCTGGGATTTGGTCATAAAGCCCAACTTTTACTTGTTATGTATGGCACGTAATCACGAAATTTCAAACCGGAGGATGACACTGATTATTAATTTAAAATTATTTACTAATGGTAATGGCTAGCTTTTTACAGCTCCCAAAAGGGCAGCGCACACTGTCTTACGAAATGTATGGGGTTATTTAATGTCTTTTGTCATTAGCTGATTATTTTGGAATCTAATAAATGAATAAATTCAGTCAAATATTGTTAGTAGCTTCTTCTGTAAAAAACTTTTGGTCTCAGTGTGGCATTTAAAAGGAAACATATGTAATTGACAAAAAAGAATTCATCTGAAACGCCAAAAATTGAACTAGTCCGCTAGTCCGCTCGCAATACATACAGTGTGGAAACCACTTATGGAATAAAATTCTTTATCTCATTATTTTAGAAAATTATAAATGTACGTAGGGTGATTCACGCAAGTATGCCATAGTCGGTGTAGTTTTTAAACACCCTGTATATTTGCATATTTTTGAAATCCTCTTAATGAACCGATTCCAACAAACTAAATAATTTATGGTCAATTATGAATTATACAGGGTGAAATTTTTATTTTTACTGTTATTAAACACATACATAAAATACATTGAAATAAATGCTCAAAATGTTCTCCACCTAGTTGTTGCCAATAGCACAGTTTCCTCCTCAACTTTGTTTAAAGTTTGAGGTGGAATATTCCGTATTTCTGTAGTTATCCTGTCTTTGAGGTCTACAATTCTAGTTGGTTGTGTTGCATATACTTTGTTCTTGAGATCACCCAACAGAAAAAAATCTAACGGCGTAAGGTCTGGCGATCTAACTGGCCACTCAATAGTACCTCTTCGTCCAATCCATTTATTGGGGAAGATTTCATCTGAATAAGTTCTTACCATTAAAGCATAATGGGATGTTGCCCCGTCTTGCTGGAACCAAACTTCATTCGGTAAGCTAGGATCTATTGCGTTGGGATATAAGTTTGCCGACGCAGGAATAACTTCATTTCTAAGCATATTTAAATATTTTTCAGCTGTCAAATTTCCATCTATATATAAAGGACCAATAATATGGTCGCCTATGATACCGTCCCAAACGTTCACCTTTCGAGGGTACTGAGTATGTGTCTCACACATCCAATTAGGATTCTCTGCTGACTAATATCTACAGTTCTGTCGGTTTACCTCTCTATTCAATGTGAATGTTGATTCGTCAGAAAAAAGAATGGTACCAAGAGCTATCTCATTTCTGTTCAGCTTATTCATCAATCTTTCGCAGAAATCCATTCTACGATCTGGATCGTCTTCTGTTAACTTCTGCACAAAAGTTAATTTGTAGGCATGGAGTTTTTCTTTATGAAGACATCTTAGAACAGTTGTATGACTAACATTATTTTCCCGGGCAATTTGACGTGTATACTTGAAGTTGGATTCTCTTCGACACTTAACAAAATATCCACTTTTACATCATCTTCAACGAAGTGTGGTTTTCTTTTCAATGGTTTGACATGTCCAAGTTTTCTGAATTGTGCATGATTTTTAGACACAGTACTTTGTGAAATATTAGGCAATTCGGGATACCTGTGATTAAATAAGTTTGCCACTTCAACTTGACTTCTGCAGTTATCCCCGTACCCGATCATCATTAAAATCTCAATTCGGTGAGTCTCAGTTAAATATTTCATTGTTATGTCGACAAGGAAAGAGTGTTTGACAAAAATTTTACTTTTTCAGTAAAATCTGTCAACACATTAACAACTGACAGAATAGAAAACAATCCACATTATTTACCGATTTAGTCTAATTATTGGCGTTTTTAGGCAATTTTTAAATATTTATGATAAAATTCATGGGCGTAGCAGGTTTTGTTTAATATACAAATACGTCTAATAATTAGTTAGTTAAGATTTTTGATAAATCCATATTTAGCTAATTTATAAAGTACCAATATTTCAAGTGTAATAAATTATTAATTTTAAAATTTCACCCTGTATAATTCATAATTGACCATACATTATTTAGTTTGTTGGAATCGGTTCATTAAAAGGATTTCAAAAATATGCAAATTTACAGGGTGTTTCATTAAAAAAAACAACACCGACTCTGGCAAACTTGCGTGAATCACCCTGTACATTGAAATTTATGTTTACATAAGGCACAACTCAATTCAAAAGTTGATGTGTCTCGGCATTTTTCATAATTTTCGAATATAATGGCATAAAGAATATTTTCCGAGAGTATTTTCTGATTAGGAAAAATTAATTATCTGTAAATTTTATCTATTGAACAGACCTTCTAAATAACAGTTTCCATCCTTCGAAAAATTGTTCCAATGCCACCTTATTATATAATATATTTTTTATTGAGATACTTGGTTTTTTATTAGAATATAATATTTATATTATATATGAGTAATTTGCTAAAAATGATTATGTGCTATGACAAAAAAATGCCATCTTAAAGCTGACACTTCCCTCTTCAAAACGCCCTATAACAATTATTTATATCTACATTATAACTGTACAATAGTTGATAATGTACTCCGCCGCGCTTCAGAAAATGGAGTCGCGCGGATGCGGAACACATACTTAGTTTACCGAATTTTTTCCGGACAAACCATTGCTCGGACGAAAGAAACGCAGGGAACCTTTTTTGTTGCAAAACACTTCTCCTACACGGTGGTATTTTTTATTTTTCCCTACCTTCCCCCAGCGCGAAATATTGAAAAATTTCAGAAAAAAAATGATTTTACTTTCTAATTTGGGAAATCGATAGACTGGCAAACTTTTTTGTATATTAATCTACATACTTTAAGGTACTTATAAAAAAAAAACAGCCGTAGTGCTAATTACTTGTAGTTGTTACCTCTATCGTCTGGCCTACATTGTCAGTTGGGATCGTTAAAAATTGTGTATAGAATTATAAAAAAAACTCGTTCCTGTCCTGTCCTTTTGTCTCCCCTTCTTGCGCCAACGCCTGGATACAAATAGAGATCCTGCAATCAGATATATATCCGCATTCACATCCACATAGACAGAGGATTTTTGAAAGACTACCACCCTCAATCGCGTTTTACACATCAAAGAATATAAGCGGGCTTTA
>CAJUYG010001181.1:0-55633 GCA_910591675.1 Galerucella calmariensis
GAAGAAGAAAAAAATGTAAGGCTGCTAAGTTAAATGGTACACTACCAACAAAGACTCACTTGTCGAGTACGTTTATCAACTGTTTTATTTAAAGTGATATTTTGACAGCTGACAATTCCATTTTGGTGTTACGATTCTTTTGATTGATGTGCTTTGTAGGAAATAAATTTAGATTTTGTTTACCAGCATTAGGGTGACACAAAAAAACCAATAATTTAAAATTTGGTGTAGGAAATTACCAAAGAGTTATTTTAATATTGTATTTTCAATATTTTGTTTGATTTTCAATGATGTATTTTTATCGTCTATATAAAAAATATTGAAATTTTAAAGCTCGAAAGTAAGGAACAAGTACATTTTAAAAAATTATGAACGAACTTTCAAAATTGAAATGTTGGAACTGAAACTCTTGAGAAACTCATTTTTATTTGGTCTATAAAATTATACCGTAACGGGAAAAAAAAGAAAAATTATTCGATTGTTGACATTTTGAGAAATTTGGGGGGTACATACACTGTGTCCACTTAAGTTCGCACCATATGGGAAACTTCTTGATATTTTGATTTTTTTATTTAACAACAACGTTAAACGTACCCAATAAGAGTTCTTACTTTTTGTAAATGGCGGGAAAAAATGCATTTTCGAAAACATTGATGTCAAATGGAAAATCAAAACATATGTACCCCTCTAGTGAATTATTTTTAAATCTTTAGTAGGAAACAGGCTAATTCCAAGCACAGTAGAGAGATATTCCAGACACTGCAAGGGAAGTTCAAGGAACTAATCTACTTTATCCTATTGTCATCAAGGAGGAAGCTCAAGGTGATCCATATAAAGAGGCTAGTTCCTTATTGGGGGTCCTATTCATCCTGTTGATTTCAGTTAGGTTATTAGGGATGAAAATGTCAATTTTAATTTTTTGACCTAATTCTCTAATAGAATTATCCCACTGCTTCCCATAATTTTTTCTTATTATATCTTGTATCAAACAATCTAGATTACAAGGTGAAGTATTTTTGTGGTATTTATTACCGCTAAGATAATCAAAGTAATTTGATAAAATACAATTTAAAAGTAATCTTCGCAAAAATCTAGCATGTTTTCCAATTAGGAAAATATAACAGAATACTTACGGCTTAACTTGTTAAGAAATCAAGACAATAATAAGGAAGTTTGTAACGGCACCCGTAGGCTGGAAGAAGGAATCTTAAATGTACATCATTAGTACATCAACAGTAAAATATATTGCTACTGCTTGGTAGTCTGAAATCTATTTTAATGACCAGATCCTCCGGCAGGTTTATTGGTGCAAATAATTTACTGAGTTTCCAAAGGACAGCAAAAGAACAAGGATTATTTTTATACTTCCCTGTAGATACAAAGATTGTGCTATTTGTCCTCCGATTGTTGAATAAACACAGTTTAAATGAAAAAAAAAACAGAGAGGAAACTGGTACAGGATGTTTAAAAACATTACAGGCAATAACTTTACTTTGGCAAGTTTATCTGAAGCCGTGAAAGTAATGCAGTCGAAAACATTCGATATTGCCACGTTTAACTATGAAAAAGCTAAAGTGCTAAGTATGTAGTGATGATAATTAGAAAAGGGACTTTTTATTATTAACAATATTAACAATATGATTAAACGTTAATTCTTTAATGTGCTTGTTTCCTTGGATTTTTTCTATTAACATTATTTTTTCAATATATGAATATTAAATTTGTTATGGGCTTTTTCAAGCTCTAGCAGCGTTGTACGAAAACCACACCCTCCGAATTTCATAATTGGTGATTTTTATCGAAAGCCGACTTCTTATTGTCAAGCTCGTGCGTGTGCTCTTCCCTCTCACTTCCTCAATTGACTGATATTGATTTATCCAGTGGCGTTGGTATTGTCAGTGACATGTGTATTATCAGTTTTACTTGGTAAAAAAGGTACAACTTTTGTAGATATTAGTATATCAAAAATAAGATAAAAACACGAAATCAGGCCTAAAACTAAACAGTTAATTGAACGCTTGTTGTACTTTTAACAAAATATCAACCATACCTATTACTCCAAAAATAAAAATATTAGGATTCAAACTTTTGTTTAACAACATAAAATACTAAAGCACAATCAAAGAAAAAGCAAAAGTTTTACAAAACACACACTGAAAATAACTAAAACAGCAAAATAAAACCATTTGAATATCAAAGGGCTTATACTGCAGCTGATTTGTTTTACGTTGCTAAGATGACATTGACATTTCAGAGCGCCATCTATCGAATTCTACTTTTCTCAATAAGGAAGAAAAATAGCAGGTATTGTTATTCTTGGAAATGAGTGTTTAGTAGCGAAGCATTGTTCAGTTTTATACGTTTATTGAACCATTGCATTGAAACGAAAATAAATCATAATTCATCTGGAACGTATCACGTCTCTCTCTCTCTCTCTCGCAATTAACCATGTCAAAATCATACGTATAATTTAACTCATATTGTCTACAAATAAATCAAAGTACGCAGATTATACCAGAGATCCTGATGGATCTTTTTTTAATTTACATTATGTTACATTTACACACAGATATTATAATAGTATATCATACACCAAGGTGGTGAAGATTATCATTATTGACCGAGCGGAATAAGGTGCGAGGTTTATAAATGTCTTCAACACCATACAGGGTGCCCCACGACGAGTTAAAACTATATGTATATGGGAAAATACTTATAATAAAGCACATATGTTCTTGTAACAACTTTGCCATATTTACCATGTATTATAAGCCAATTTACATAATCTTTTTTATTTCTTAGTGCTTGTATCAAGGGGTAAAACTAAAATTTAGACAACACCTGCATCTCTCAAAACCTACAGAAAACATTAAATACCTAGCTGGATAACGGTAAGGTTTAGGTATAGAAAAGCATACATGAATTTAATGATTAAAATGGAGAAAACCGGGTGGTTTTATTTAAGAAAATAAAGAAATTTGATATTTATGAAGTTAAATTTTGAACACACCCTGTATAGAATGAAAAAATTTTCAACATAGATTCAAATACGTCTGACCTTGCTAAAAGCAACCGAACAGAAACCATTTTCATCCATTATTGAACCAAGTTAATAATATTAAAAATTATTAAATTATTAACCACTAATAGAGAAAGTCAACTCCCTAGTTGGCTTGAAGAAGCAATAATTGTCAACTTCACAGCCAGTAGTAGAAAAAATATATAAATTCGCATTGGTATGTATATTTTGTTTTGTGAAATATAAAATCAAAGTTACTAAAATAGAAAATATTAAAACTCTTTGTAAAGTAATGTTTTGACTATACTAATTTCCTTTTTGTATGCAAATCGTCATTGTTGTTTAGAAAATTAATTCCTCCCCATTATACTCGTAATAACTTCCATAAATGCATAACCAATCGCATTATTGACAAGTTTAACTATAAACCCGTGGAATGGTGATCGAGTGTCGATAGTATTGATTGGTCAGTCAGTTTCTAATAAAATGCATTATGGTGATGGACAATAAAATTGACTGTAAATGTCACGTGTTTGATGTAGAGAGTTTATTGTGATGAAGACGGATGAAAGTAACAATTTCCGCGAGTCGATGTCTACAACAATTTGCAATCTATTTACTTGTAAAATGGAAAAAGTATGTAACGAAAATTCAGATTATGGGAGAATTTAATGGAAAATATATTTGAAGAGATTGTAGATTGACGAAGTATAGGCAAGATACAGTAGCATATAACATTAACTTATGCAATTGAATTTGGACCAACTTAGTCAAAAAAAATTTTTACACTACTAGCTGGGAAGTTGACAATTATTGCTTCTTCTAGCCAACTGAGAAGTTGAATTTCTCTATTAGTGGTGAATAATTTTCTATTATTAACCTAGGTCAATAATGGACAAATTCAAATATTTTGAGAATTCAGGGATAGTAGTTCAACAAAAACTTGTGCAACATAATTTTGTATACCCAGGAGATTGTCTTCAACATATTTGCTGCTGAAATTACCTATCAAAATGAAATTATTTGAATAAAAATTCCATCAATTTAAAATTCGCGCTCAACCAAAAATGATTGAAGACATAACGAGTACAACAGTGTACTTGTCAGTCAGACCACAGAATACACCATCCCAAGAAGAAACGAAGCTTGTGCTATTTTGCAATTAATTTTCTGAGTGCGCATGTCTGACATTTTAAGCCCGTTATCTGTCAAAGACATGTGATTTTATTGTCTACCAAAGAATTTTCGAATTTTCTTTGTTGTAAGCTTTTTGATTATTTAGATATTTTTGTGTGTTTTGAACGATAAAATTTGTTTACAAAATTACATTTATTAGTTATGGCGCCAAAAAACTTGTGCAATACGTGTCTGTCATTCAAGTGATGGATGAATAATTGAAAAACACAACAAAACTTCGATATCTATGGAGAAAAGTTTACTGTCGCTTCTTTTTAATAACTTCGTTGTCATAGATATCAGTACATTTTCTCTTGGTGTAAATAGTCCAGGTGATTTAGAGTTTAGCGCGATAATCGCTGGTATCAGCTTGAAACTTTGTATATAGGTTGCAAAAAATACGTGCAATAAAATAGTACTAACCCGCAAATGCAAAACCTGGCACGACATTGTTTAAATGACAATATTGTGCTATTTTCTAGTAGAATTACTCGTTCATTCGTGAATATCTTTTTTGCTCTTGATTATAAAGGAAAAATGTAAAATACTTTTGTTTTGTCTTCTAAAAACGAACAATATGAAACCAACCGCGTCGAAAAATATTAATTAGATCAAAAGTTATTGATGATTAAGTTTAAATAAACATTAGTTAGATTAAACAATATTAGATTATTTTGTTAACAATGACAATATCCTGTAATTGTGCTTAATTACTATACTCCGTCAACAGATCACGTGTTCCAAACCCGCAATCGGTAAGTTGAATAGTTAATGAGTTATAGCGTTATAAACAAATTGACGTAGTATTTTTTTGCAATAAACATGTACCACTTTGTCACTTTCCCTGCATGACGCTGATTTTTTCTAAGGTAGATTACGTACGGTGTAATCGAGCGGCGTCGTTATTTTTTCAAAAATTGCATTTGCACGGCAAAGATAATTATTTAATTATACGCCCGTAAAATGCAATATATTGTTAATGAGACCTGATTTTGTTTGAACTTCATGTGCTACATAACCCGACAGACAATGATTGACACCTTCAAGTGTATCTTATTGTATTGTATCTTATTGTATCTGTCCGCTACAGACATTTTTTATTGGAACTTTAGTTCTTTACGTCAGGTTATGTTTGAGCGACAGATGGTCGCGACGCAAAAGATCTGACCGTTACGTTGCGTTATGTTACGTTGCTTCATTATGTGCCTCGCTTGCGTGCGTGTGCTCTCTCCTGAGTCTCTCTCTCGTTTACAAAGCAGCGATTCATATGCTTCGGCCGGGAATCGAACCCGGGCCGACTGCGTGGAAGGCGAGCATTCTACTACTGAACCACCGATGCTATATTAAAATTCTATGCAAAGCTGGTATTCGCAGTGCTGGTGATCTACTTGAATTTGTTCGGATAAATTTTTACTATTATTTCCATATTTTTTTTTGCGCGATTGATCTTTTTTGTTTATTTACAGCATCGGTTGTCAGGACGGTAGGTTGTGTTTTTGGTTTGTAATTTTACACGTCGGTAAGTGATTTACTTACCGTTCAGACGTCGAAAAGTAATAAATATCATAAAAACAATTTCACCAAAATGCAAAATATATTTTAAACTGATCGAGAAGTATAAAGGTCACTTTTGACATTTCGTTCATTTCGAAGAAATTTAAATTATTTTATTCGGAATTTATTTCAATACGATTGCGCAAAAAATGGTATAAGCATCTCGAACGTTAAGGGTAATTACAACGTTTGCCTGTAGATTCCTCTCGTAAAATTGGACAAAATGATATCAGGATTAAAGGGTCTAGCACATTTACTTTTCGAAATACAGGGTGTTGAAATTTTGAAAACTTGAATGTTTTAATTCGATAACTTTAAAATGGATGGATAAATTGATTTGACATTTGGCAGGTTGTTTTTAAATGTAAAAGGCATATTTTGATAGAAATAGTAGTTCGTGCAACTAGTGTGGATATGATGGCCATATCGCACCATCGTTCAAGTTCGATATGGACAATCCACACGAGTCGAACAGCATATTTTTTCTACGACCCACTTAAGAAAAAATCTAGAAAATAAAAATTTCTATAAACTGTAATATAACTTCAAATTGAAAATTTAACAATTCAATTTTATGTTTCAACAATTTTTTTTTGGTAAACATACAATTAAAAAAAACTTCTTCACGGGGAATCAAACCCGGGTCTACCTCGTGAGAGTCTGGTTTGCTTACTACTCGACCACTGAGGAATATGCAAATTGTTTATCTATAACGTTAGATGTATTGCATAATTTTTGCTTAAAAGGAACTAAAGTTCCTACCGTGTGTCCCGCGATACGTTCTACCTTGTTTATTTATATGAATATTAATAGTACAATAAGTATGAAATGTTCGGACTCCATAATTTCTCAATTTCCAACCAAGTGTTCTCTTACTCTTGAAGTATTGCTGGAAACTTCTGGCTTCGTTATATATGGTATACAATTTGCAGCTTCCTTTGTATTGTTGTCGCTCTGCTCTGCAGATTTCACTTAAGAGCTAAGACATCAACTCCAGTATACGCTAATAAAGTGAACAAGGTTCTTCCAAGGGAACTTGAAGTTCTTCAAGTTGAAAAATTCAACAATTTTACTCAGAATTGAAGACATCGAGTTTTTCCTGACAGGCTGGTTTAAGCATTTTCCATTTTAATATTGCAAAACTCGCTTTTTATTGAATTAAATCAGCATCGGAACGGACAGAATACTCTCCCATATATCAGTTTTATGTTTGACGTAACTTTTTGATTTATTTGTTTAAATTAGATCCAATCGTGTCCAATTATTAGAAACTCTAAACCGCTTACTGCGTATTACGTAGGTACGTCCGACCGTCCCATAACAACGCTTAATCCTGAATTGGATATTCCGGAATCGATGTGTCCGATTTCAAGCTAGAATTAATCACCGCTTTTGATATGAACCCACCTTCCTCTCCTCATTGCATCGCTTAATATATGCAGATGTTTACAAACTAAAATTGAATTTCCCCACTATATACTCCATACCAACATATATCAACCGATAAGAGTTCAAGGGATTTATTTTTCGGTCGTATTCGTTGTCTGTTTTATTTTTAATAAATTTCATTACCATCAAAGAAGTTTGGAGAGTACGTTGATAAGAATTTTATTGGATACGTAGCAGAATATAAAATATGCATCAACATTTTTAATATCGTGAAAAAATTGATAGGTACGCAGATAAAAATGGTATAAATACTTTTCTCCGAATCTCAACTCGACTGGAAATGATATACGTTATTCTTTGATCTAGATATTAGTAGGTGGACAGATATCTGTAGAGATGATATATTTTGGCTCGTACCTGGAACAATAGACCTCATCTCTGTCTTTCTTTTTTGAGTTGGGCTGTTAACGTAAAAATATTCCTTATTTTTGCCGTATTTTACACAATTTTTGGAACTTTAGTTCCTTATGTTAGGTTGGAGCGAGGGGAAAATCTGACCGTTACGTTACGTTGTTACGTTATGTGCCTTGAGCGCGTGGGCTCTCGCTCTCTTTCCTTACAAGTGATATCTCGTTTGAAAGGCATTGACATTGGCTACATAGCCATATTAATTTTGTTTGGGCTTTAACTTTATCCTCAAAAATGCCTTATTTACCCCCTTATTTAAAAATTTCTTCATCCAACTACAAAGTTTCTCTTTTAATCAATCCACTTTTAATATTTCGCTACATTGTATGAATTTGATCGGTTTGGCTGATAGCTGAAAATAAATACATCATGTGTGGCTTGAGGCTTGTGTGGCCAATAAGAACTTTAGACTTTAGCAAAATGAATCTTCTTTTTCTTGCGGTGGAATACGTCGTCTGCGACTCGTTCAACCATCTATTAAGAATGAATTAAAGGCATTGGAAACGATAACATACAGAGATTACTTTGGTTGGTAATGAAGTTAAACTAGACTGAAAGTCTCATGGTTTTTACGGTAAATATAGTTATAAAACGTACGGGTTTTATTATTTTATTAATTTTTGCTTATTAAAATTGCTTCTGGTGGGATCTGCTGTTGCTAATTTGGTTTTAAAATTACAATCTATTCAGATTTGTTTTCAAACTAAATGTACAGTTATAATTATTCGTATTATTCGTCCTTTATCAAATAATATATGTTTAATGATTGATTTCCTGTCATATAATACAATAAATAATAATAAATAATCGAATATTTCAATAATTTTATTCCAAAACTATTTCTTCGCCATGTTGATACGGCACAACGGTTATTTGCTCCACAAAAAAGTCAGTGGGCGTTTAACTATAAACTCTACCTATAAATCTTTACATTCATTAAATCACTTTACGAGTATGAGTATTAAATTACACAATGTTTTCGCTTCCCTCTGCAATCTGTCACAGAAAAATGATAAAGAGACGCGACTTAAAAAGTGAAAGTTCATGAACCCGAAACAAAAAGGAGAACTTTTTAATTCAATGTCGAGTTGGAAAGTTGATTTAAGAAAAACAACGTGGGGAGGTTTTTTTATGTCATATTTTTCTATTTGGCTTGAAAAAATGTATATAGGTATAGGGTGTACAAAAACTCTCCTGACAAACAAAACTACAGATAGACCTGGAGGCGGGATGGTATTTGCTTGTTAGGCCAGTCGGTATCGGTCATTTTATAAGTACCTTGAACTTTTTTTTTCGAAATTTTTCAATATTTCACGCTGGGAGGAAGGTGGAGAAGATAAAAAATACCACCGTGTAGGGGAAGTGTTTTGCAATAAAAAAGGTCTCCTGCGTTTTTTTCGTCCGATCAATGGTTTGTCCGTAAAAAATTCGGTAAACTAAGTATGTGTGATAAATTAATTTTAACATATTTTTATTGGAAAAAGGTATGAAAAAAATTATATCTTAAAATTATATATTAATCATTTTTTATACATTTTCACTATATACATCTTGTTCGTTGAATATTAATCGTTATATTACATGGGTATCAAATTTTATTTTAGAAAAATAAAGAAGATTCCTACCCGAATCTATAATAATTGCTATTTTCGCTAATAATACAAAAAATTATTGAATCCAAAAATGTATGTGAATTAATTAATTTTGTAATTATATATTCTTGATCTTAGTAGTTTCCCCATCATTTCTACGCAAACCCCATTAAAATTACTCCAGTTTTATCAAAGTCACAGTATTTAATATATCTATTTTCTTGTAAATTCAAGATTCCTAAAATTTACAAAATAATGAAAAGTGCCGTATTTCGTAATTAGGAAAAATTAATTATCCGTAAATTTTATCCATGGAACAGACCTCCTAAATAACAGTTTCCATCCTTCAAAAAATTGTTTCAATGCCACCTTATTATATAATATATTTTTTATTGAGATACTTGGTTTTTTTATTAGAATATAATATTTATATTATATATGAGTAATTTGCCAAAAATGATCATGTGCTATGACAAAAAAATGTCATCTTAAATCCGACACTTTCCTTTTCAAAACGCCGTATTACAATTATTTATATCTACATTATAACTGTACAATAGTTTATAATGTACTTCGCCGGGCTTCGGAAAATAGAGTCGCGCGGAAGCGGAACTCATACTTAGTTTGCCGATTTTTTTCCGGACAAACCATTGCTCGGACGAAAGAAACGCAAGAAACCTTTTTTGTTGCAAAACACTCCCTCTATTCTTCTCCACCTTCCTCCCAGCGCGAAATATTGAAAAATCTCCAAAAAAAGTTTTCTGATTTTTTTTTTAATTTGGGAAATGGATAGAATGGTAAACTTTTTTTTATATTAATCTACATACTTTAAGGTACGTATGAAAAAACAATCAGCCGTATTGCTAATTACTTGTAGTCTGGCCTATGTATCATACACACCACGCCAAAGCTCATAGACAACGTAATTCTCTATTTTGAATTCCCTGTATGGCACCCCTAAAATGTAGCTTTTAGGGGAGGGGGTAAATTTTCAAACGTGTTATCAATATCCATGCCTCAGGATCATAGTCACTATAATTCAAGGAGGTCTTCAAAGTCCGCGAGCTCAATTAATATGCCATACCATTATGGTGTCACTTAAGGTATACTTTACTGGGGCAAACATGTCAATTAACATGCAAAAACCATCTCGGCTTCAGGTCTAAGATACTAGATGCAGCTATCACCCTTTGAAGATGACTCTAGACTCTAGACCAAAACTAAAACTCAACAAACGGATTATCAAAAATAATATTATAAGTAAATTTTTATTTTGTTTCAGCTGAAAGTGACATCGGCTCTTTTGCCCTCCTCAAAAACCACTTCACAGCAAAACATCCCATCGTGACCAATCTCTTCGTCCCCGACACCAGACCAGTGGCGTTACGTACCCTCTATGAAACGGCCACGAAAACTCCCGTTCATCTTATGCGCCAACTCGATAGATGGCGTCGTGACGGATTTAGGAGTTCCAGATTTTTCGTCTGTACTCCGGTGCTTGGTGCCAAGAGGAGGAAGATCAGAACCAAGGTGGATATCGATATCGAAACTAGTATGGTAAGTATCATTGAAATGTCAATGGAAGTTCAAGTCTAAGCAACTAACAATCGTTGATCTTGAAAGTAATGACTTGTTCTTCGAGTAAATATTTTTACAGTGTAAAGATTTTGTAATCTTCGCTTCCTTTATTAGACAGAACAATTTGCACTTCCTAAGAATAACCGAAACTATAAAACGCATTCTAGACAAATTCGTCTCAAGTACCTAGACAAACTTATTTCAGCATATATCCTGAAATAGCACGTCTCTTGGATGAACTTCAAGATTCAAGACCAGAATTATTCACAAGGGCGATGACACTATTTACACTGTCTCTCTCATTACTGTAATGGCTACTGCTTATCTAAATTAGTTTCTAAATTACCATTTAAGAAAATCGTTTGCCGCCGAGAATTCGTTAAAACAGGTGCAAGAAAAGAAATACGGCACGGAACAGACGGATTTAAAGTTTTGTTTTTTATAAATAAATACACCATGTAGGTAGAAAAGTACCTTCTTGCACCAAAAGATATACGAAGCTTCCAAAAGCTCGTTTCATTCATGCTAATTGAAGTTACAAGTTCATCTGTCTTCATGAAAATCATAAAGATTATCAGTATTTAAATACATATTTTTACTCAAAGCATTTTCTACCTCTATGACTCTGGTCTGACTCCCCTGGACCTGTACGTCAAGGAGGTTGCGTTAATGGCCATGGTACGTTTGCGCACGGCTGGTGTAAACCCAGAAGTAGGAGTCGGCCAATTGAGGTTAAGCCTATGGCAAGAAGCGCTTACTGCGCTACCTCTGCTGCAGGCAGCCAATGATGCAATTAAAGCCAGGTTTGTGCTTAATAAACCCTACAAAATACAAATAAAACAGAACACAGAGCCAGATGCTGCAAATGCAATAAGCATATATACTGATGGCTCAAAATGAAAGAAGGCTCAGGATGTGGAGTTTACTCGAGAGCACTAAGCCTAAGGATTATGTGGGAGATGGGAAACAATACCAGCGTGGTTCAAACAGAACTGGCTGGTATCTCAATTGTCACAAAATAACTAACCAGAAAAGGAATTTCTGGAAAAACAACAATCTGCACTGATAGTAGACAAGCCCTATTAGCCTTGAACAGACAAGATGTTATATCGGGGCTAGTACTAGAGTGCCACCAAGATTTAGCTAACGCCTCGGCAGATAACAATATTATCCTGGGGTGGGTTGAAGGGCACGACAGGAGTAAAGGTAATCGTATTGCCGATTATTTAGCAAGGGAAGCGGCTGGACTAAAAATTTTAGGACCCAGTGACGCCTACGGCCTAACGACTTCGAAAATTGCGGAACTATGCCAAACGTTATGCAGTCTGGCTAGGATCACCCTGGGCGACCCTGGGAAGATGGCGCCGAAGAAATATTTGACGATGACCAGGAAAAACCTACGTTTAAAGGGCATCTACCAAATTCGACCTTGCACAATTATGCTTTGTATATTTTTTTGTTTCCCTACGTTTCCTCACGTTTAAGTTCACATAACGAAAATTTTATTAGAAATATGAAAGCTCCGCAACAGTAGGTAGCCAAGCGGTCCAAGCGGATTTTGGTTCACGTACTACTCTATGAGCTTCGTCAGTACTGAACTGGGAGACCGCTGAGACCGGCGAGCGTTGTATCAACAATGGAACGGCACGCGACTACCGAAGCAGAGAGACAATGTCAGTCATAGAAGGATAGAAAAGCGAGCGATGGATTTTTATCCGATATTTTAGTAAAAGCAACAGAATTTCAATAAGGAATTGTACGGTCATAAGTAATTTGGGGATTCTGAGATTTTTATATAGTATTCATAAAGCTTCAAATTAGACTTCTTATCAATTAGTTTTTCCATTTAATCCATATTTAATTCTTCAAAAGGGCTCAAACTTTGCTTAATATGTGTAATTACCTCATGATTCGTATTTTTTTCAACAAAATTTGGTTAGCATTTCAAAGTTTTTATTTGATGAGATCTTTAAGTTCAACATTAATCTACATGATATATTTTTTTCTTAATTTTCAATACATCCATTACCTCAAAATTCTTTGCCAAAAATATTTCGATATTTTCTCAAATCGCTGCCGATAGATTCCCCTTAACAGTAGGATTTCTGAGAAACACCTCCATACTATGGGGCTAGTGGACACACCTCTTTGCAGGATGTGTGAACATGAACAGGAAGTTGAGACTGTCAGACATGTCTTATGCGAGTGTCCGGAGTTATCGTCAATAAGAGAGGAGATGTCTCCTAGTGACTTGTCCACCTTCCTGGGAAGGACAGGATGGACGATGACCTAGAAGGACAACTCCTCGGGAAGATGTACAATGGGTCACATGTGGCTTAAGTGCTGTGAGCCTACACTCACCCTCCCTACTCTACAAATACAGGTACCTCTATGTCTTAAAAATAGTCAACAACCCTGTCCATCCTCATCTCGTGCCTCCATGACATTCAAATCTTGATTACCCCAATTTGTTCCTCTTGAAACTACTAAAAATTACTACGTGAACTACGAATAGAAGCACGTGACGTAAAGCTTTCGTAAACATCATTGTAATAGAGGAGCGTTGCAATGAGAATTGAAGATTTTAACAAAATGTTTGTTGTTTTGTTTCAGCCCGCTGCACTCGAGGAATTACGAAGATGGACTTCAAATGAAGCTTTGGGAGACATCACTGTTACTCCGGATTGCGCCAGTCGTATCACCAGTACCACTTTCACCGATGGAAATACAACTGACGGTACGATTGGTTCAGACGATGAGGGTATAGATCACAAGCTACCTTCGCCAGAAGAACAACTTCAAGTCGTTGCACTCAAGTAAGTTTTATTTTTGCATTAAAATTTTTTTTCATATTTTTCATTTTCACAAATGCATTGTGTACATGCTGTATTTTGATTTATTCAATATTTCACTCCAGTTAAATAATTGATTAGTCTGGAAAACTCTTCTACCTCTACAATACATTCTACAAGTAAAAACTACTTCCAACTTTAGCCATTCTATACATTTTCCGGCAATAGAGTTGTTCGAAAAGTTTTTCGTGAAAAAGTGCTTCTGCTTTTGACATCGAGTACACTTATTTTGTGTTTTAAATTTTTTATTTATCTACCAAAAAAATTACTTTTGGTTCTTCCAAAACTATAATATTTGCTATAGTAGGTAGTAATTTCCTACACAAAAAACTTTAAAGAAATACTCGATAACATACTGTTGTATGTGGGACATAAATTCAAAGATAGAGTGTATGGTCTAGTGAACACATTACCATGTGAAGTAAACAAACTGAGGCACTAAATAGCTAACAGCGACTATTTTCAGGATAACGTGGAAATAACATAGAAAACATTTTAAAATATATCAGTTGTTTTGCAAAATAATACAGGTAAAACAAGATTTAAATCCTCAGGAAGATGAATGGTGAGTTTTAGGGTGGACAAAGGGCGACGACACAGCACTGTAGTGGAGCGCGTTTGATGCGATAATTACAGTCAAGCAATATCAAAGATGACAGAATAAAAATATAAGATGTTTCACTCGTTCGAATTTATCGCGTAAAGCACCGATGCCGCTGGTGACTTGGATGGTACAGTACGTCGCTACGTCCTTACTTGCATTTAATTTGGCATATTATACGGGACGTCGCCCGTCGAGCGCTGTTATTTTAGAACGGTGTTTATTGGTTGTTCCTGTTTTATATTTATGTTGTATAGATTTTTAAAATTTATCAATCAATTGTTGAAATGAGCAAAAAGTGATATTAATATTTTTCTCTTTAATAGCAAAGCTTAAACACTAAATATTTTGTAATATTTGCTAATACAAAATTACGGATTTATTTTTATAATAAGGATATTATATAAACAAGTACATTAAACAAGAAAACACAAAAATTCGATTCTATAGCTAATCAAAGTGGAATTGGTCAGTTCCTTTTGAACGAATTTACTAAATTTTCTTTTCATCATCCATGTAATCAATTTCCTTTCAAATATTATGCAAGTCTCTATACCAGAGTCCGTATATATTTTACTCTCAATTGTATATTGAAAGATTTGAAAGACAATTAAATTTAACACATAAACCAAACTACAAACTTGGTATTTTAAAACATTTATACAATTTTTTAATAAAGGTATCCTGCAGCTGCTTCTCTTTTTACTGTTTTAACCTTGTCAATCCAAAAAATACGCGTTATTTAAAGATCAAAAGTTAAGATTTAGTGGCCCTATTATTCTGGTGGCTAATGTGATAAATATCTGCTAGATTATCAATAAGTATCACAAAATCACTAAGATGCTGGATAAAAATTGTGAATTGATTCATTTATTTTGTACTTACCTTTTCAAATTCATATCCCGAACATTTTTCGAAATAATTAACATTTAAAAATAAACCTTTGTGATAAAGAATCCCATTAATTTAAATATATATTTCTCTAATTACTCCTGTATAGCTTAAAATAAAATAAGCTTCTCGAACTTCTCTGGTATCTACCGGTCTCGTTATTGACAACAAAAGCGAGTCGTCAACATAATTTATGAGAGCGGCGTCCGCTTGGGACAGCAACTTGAATCAAACCGCCCTGGAGTGAAACATCTTATATTTTTATTCTGTAATTCCCGGTTAAGGGTAGAATGCTCCCGGCGTCGGTGAGTAGCTTCAGTCGCAGAAATAGACCGACGTTAAATAACAGAATGAAAAAAAGGTGGACAAAAATATTTAAGCTTATGGAAATACCTTTTATTTAAGAAACTGTGGGTCTTAGATATTCATGTAAGATAAGAAATGAAAAAAAAACTAAGGTATTACTATGTACTAGAACCTGTTTCAACCATTTTTTTTATGTTTTTTCAACTGGAAAAACTATTTTTGTACCTTTCAAGGCCCAGCCATATTCAATTACATGGTAAAAGTAGCCTTTGGGCAAAAATATACTCATTAATTACTCCTATTTCACTTGTATTATTAAAAATATGATTGAGCAACGTTACACACTACTCTTTGAATTGAATAATGTAGGTCAACATTAATATTATAAAAACAAATAGAAACTGTACATATTATAAACAATAAATTTGTAAATAATTTTCACTAAAGCAAACTGAAATTATAAAAATATCAATAATCTATTAATTTAAAACCTGCCTGAATCAAAATGTAGAAGAAAAAACAATAAATTTAATTTCTATATTATTCATCCAACCGCCATCTATACTCCAAATCTTTCAACAGCCATTTTTTCTTTACAGATTTCCTGCGGAAATAGTAGCAGTCGACATTACCGGCAAGAACTTCGCTCGAATGTCCTCCCAACGGCGGTCTTTGAAACAGATAGGTGAAGTGCCGGTTAAAACAGTAGATGGCGTAACGGATGAAAATACTGCTAAGAGAAGATCGAGAAATAGGAGAACTCGAAGCAGGAGGAGAAACACTTTGGCGGGAACCGATCAGAAGGAAATTCGGGATGCTTTGACGGCTGGGTAAGTGGAAAATATTTTTATCAAAATTAGTTTATTTTCAGACTGACAAATATTAAAAATAATTTTGAAGCGATTTACCAAATATGAATAATAATTAATGTTTCATTGTTGCTAACAAAAAAAGAGGACCTCAAAATAGTCCCGACGAAGATTATACTTAAATCAATTTTTAAATAAAAAAGTCACTGGGAGCTAAAACGGAACTATACACTAGATAGAAAACTTATTCATCAATTTAAAATCTCATATTGTTATAAGGAATTTTAAATAAATTCAATTTTTCATTTAAATTATATTATATTTTATTAACATTTACTATTTTATCAATATACGATGTATTTAAACGATAATATGGGTAAAAAGCTTCAAATTATTTAAAAAAATATTTGTTGGTTCTTTGAAAATAAACTTAGAAGCCATAAGGGGGACAGTAGCAGCGAAATATGTCATTTAAATGTGAATTTTTCAACAAAAATTTCATTAAATCCAATAAATAATGTATTCTATGTAAAATAAAATTCACATTATAAATATTGTACATTTATTGTAACTAACAAATAACCAAATAAAATACGAACCTGTATTTTCTAAAAACATTACCGCGAGACATTCTCATTCAATTTCACTTTATTTAGCAATAGATATTTGATGTTTGTGAAGTAGAACTTTCTTACAAACCCTGTATAAAACAAAAGGAGGTTTCCACCTGTCAATATACAGTGTGTCTACTTAAGTTGGTACAATATGGTACAAAACTTGAAATGCCACTATCAGATATCAGTTTTCCATACGGTTCCAACTTAAGTAGACGCACTGTATACTAAGTTTCATAAAAATAATGTAATCAGGTCGGGTTAGCATTAAAGGTGGATGTAAGAGCAATAAGCGAGATTTTTTATGGAGTTCCTCAAAAATATCATGGACAATGATAATCAATTGCCTCCACTGGTTTTTAGGCTGTGTTAATTGCACAATAACAGTTTATATCCAAAACAACCAAAAATGGGCCTATTTTTTGAATTTTACTCGAAAAGTATTGAGTTTATTGTGCGTATGTATAGGAACAAATTTATAGAGCGTGAAATTTGCTATAAACTTCTGTGGTTCAAAATATGAAAATTTTTTTTCCTGCAGCCACAGCGGATGAATAAGTGAAAAGAAAATTGAAAAAACAGCCGTTTTTCGGACGCAAAATGCTAATGCAATTTATAAAGCAATCTGAATCATTATTATCTCTCATGAAACGTTATTTTTTCAAGAACTGAATGCAACAAACGCGGCTTCAATATCTCATTTGCCGAGTAATCTAATTGATGGTTTCAGCTGACGCCATACTGTGGTGGATCGTATTGTAGTGCCATCTAGCGGCACTTATCGAAAGTAGGCCTGAGGTAGAAAAATAGGTAACTACTAAGGGTAATTAATCTGGCACCATTTACATTTTAATCACTTGAAAATGTCAATGTTGCCATCTTTCAATTATAAACAAACTCGATATTTCAGTGTTCCTGTGGAAACCCGAGACACACTTTAAATATATTTGTGATATTAATAAAGGTGGAAAAGTTGTATATTTTGTTTGTTTTAAGTTGAGAACATCATCTATTTATTGTTCGCCAATCGCCACACTTCTATTATGGAGAAAGATAAGTGAGTATCATAATACCAGCAATACCATGGTTTCAGTTTTCCAAAAGGGCCACGCGCTGGTAACATTGTGACACTTACTTATCTTTGTCCATAATAGTAGTGTGGCAAATAATAAATATTTGTTATTAACTTAAAACAAATAAAGTACACAATTGTAAGAAACCTTTTTTTCTAGTATATATTATGTATAAACTTAATAATTTTAAAATGTACACGAAAACATAATATTCATAATACCACAAACATATTTAAGGTGTGTTAGTTAGTTTATAATTGAAACATGGCAACATTGACATTACTAAGTGAGTTAAAAGTAGATAGCTGTACACTAATCACAGTTTCTGATTTCCCAGTTTTCTACCTTGTATCTACTTTCAATACGTGCCGCTAGATAGCACTACAATCGATCCACCGCAATATGGCGGCAAATAAAACCATCAATTGTTAATAAACATCAGGTAAAAGAAATAGACATTGTTAGAATAAAGACATACGCCACAAAAAATTGTTTAAACCTACAATAATGTTTTTACACATATTAGAAGCTTACAGCTATCATATGCAATTATTTAATCAACAATTTTTTCGGTTTAACTGACTCAGACGTTAGTTTAAAAAAGTGGTTAAAATTTTACCTTAGTAACAATTAAGATATCTGTGACTTTATTTTAATTGGAATCTGTAAAAACCTACTTAAAGGACTTGGAAAAACACAACTTTTGGAGTTTTGAACGTTCAATTAGGACCATTTAATCCCGAGTTATTGAATCCCAAACTTGATGAACGATTCTCGTCAAACTATCAACAAGCTAACGAAAAAGAAAATACCGACAAGTAGGTACGATTCAACCTCTAGCCACGTATTATAATCTGCGCTCTCGCCGCTATACTCAGCCATACCCTCCCCTCGGAATCACAGCGCCGAGACCCTCTTCTTCGCACATTCTCTCTTCTATTTGATTTAATTGTTGATAAGTTATGAAAGGTGTGTTGAAAAATATCTGAGAAGTATGCAGAAGGACCTGCATGACAGTATTTTTTTCCGTTAGATTGTTGTTAGGCCAATTTTTGGTTGTTTTGGTTAAAAACTGTTATTGTGCAATTAGCTCAGCCTAAAAACCGGTGGAGGCAACGGATTATCATTAACCATGATATTTTTAAGATATGCCATTAAAAATCTCGCCTACTGTAATCAAATTCTAGTCCCTGTTCGCATTTGAGTGACTGTATATTAAAAAATAACTTTATTATCTTCAAGTCCTTATTTTGGGACACTGTGTATTAACAATTTTTTTAAAATTTATCTCAACAGAAGAAAATTCACAACCATTCTAGTACTGCTACTGTTCCTCTTATAAATATGTCCACTAACTGACTGGCTGAGTGCTGTCGATGGAAAGAGTCCCCCAAACAAAAATTTTATTCGTCAATAACAAAAGCATGTAGTTTGGCTTTCCATTAAAAAAGCGCCATGTAAATAAATTCGGTCATTATGGCATCTCATATAACATCGACACTATTGCATCCTATATCAGATCATTAAGTAATAACAATTCCTCAACAGGGAGGAACCGTCCTCACCGACAAACAGCCACGAGACAGAGACATCTGGTGCTGTATTAAGAAGTAAAAGTAGCGACATATTAAGATCATCTAAAAAAGATTCTCCAGAACCGAAGAAATCACATTTCAACACCTTAAAACAATGGGGTAAAAGTAGATATGATAAATTCATGAACAAAAGCGCTGAAGGAAAACCTGAAAGTAAAAGCAGAGACAGCAAAGAAAGCATCAACGACATCAACCTTTACGAAACTGTAACAACAAAACGAAAGAGAGACTTGGATAAGGAAAGAAGAACTCACGAACGAAACTCTTCTATATCTTCCTCCGAAAAATCCAGCATAAACGTACCGATTTCAAATCCTCTATCATCAGTAATGAATATAGCTGTAAAATTACGAGATAGTTCATCTCAAAGAAGATTAAAACGATTAGGAAACAGAGAGGAACCACATTCGTCCAGTGGAAATTGGAGCGCCAGCTCTGAAAGCGGTAGAGCTTCTATCGGTTCAGAAATTACATCAACCACCCATCCAAAATCGACAACGTCGACAACTACATCCAGTAACTCCTTAAATCAACAACCAAGCTCAGTGAACAGCAGAAGAAGATTTAATATAAATACGTCCACCTCGGGAAGCGTCACTAGCGAAGGTACTTTAACACCCGACATTATACACGATTTACATGAAGATGGTGAAACAAGCTCTGTATACTCTTGTGATACTGAAGGTTACTACACTTCCTTCCACATGGACAGTGGATTAAAAACTCTTAAAGAAGAAGATACCCCACCGACACCTTTACATTCCACTTCAGCATTTTCCACTTCCGGCTCAAACAATACAGTATTATCCGCTGAAAATGAGTACGAACTCTTCGGGAAAGGTTCTACTTCAACAACCACCAGCTCCGCAGGTACTGTCTGCACCACTTTAAGAGCCGCAGACAGTAATAAATCCTTAGTTATAGGACCGGCGGTACCCGAGAGAAAAAGTTCCTTATCTAAATCGAACGAAAGCTCTTTAGAAAGAGATTTTAGCGATAAAACAGGCACGGTTAAAAGAAGTCCTGCTACTAATATCAAACCAGTAGTTGTAGCTATTATTCATAAACAAAGCGACGGAGATATATCACCGGACAGCGGGCACAATACCTCTAGTTCTCCCATAGAGTCAATCAGTAGCCCTAACGGTGTCAGAAGCAGTTCAGATTTCGAGTTTTCTGAATCTTCCGATATGGAAGGTCCAGAAAGAATAGAACGAATCAGAGTTAAAACAACCATTAATTCTAGTAGAATACCGTCCATGTGTGTCATAACACCACCTCACAGCGATGATGAAAGTGAAAATAGCAGTAATTCGTCACATAGAAACTACGAAAACCAATTAGAAGAAAACAATAAAAAGAACGATAATATTAAACATATTATTAGTACAACAGTGAACGGTACTAACAAATTATCTTTAGTAAACGTAAATCCACAATCTGGATATGCTACAATCGAAAGAATAGACCAGCCTGATGGTGTTATTAAAGAAAATAAACCTAGTGCTATTAGAGCACCAAGTCCCAGTGGAGGAACTGTTACTATTAAAGAAGAAATAAAAGCATCACCACCACAACCTATTATAAAAGCTTCTTTACTTCCTTTAAACAACATGCTGGGTAGATTAAAAACTAACATAGTAAATTTTGCTCATAAACGAGATAGAAGTAAATCTCCAAACGCTAAGTTGGATGAAAAAATTTTATTCGATGCTGGTGAATACGTAACAATAGCCGATGTAAGAAATAATAATGAAAAATCCGTTGATAACCAACAGACTAATTTCATACAAGATATTGTAAATAAAAATTTAACGACAATTTTATCGGGAAAAATAAGAGATACGGAATACGTAAGTCTGAATGAACTACCTTGTAACGAAAATAATAATATACAAACAGTTGGTAGCGGGGTAGATTCTTTAGAACGAAGGAGACAAGGAGCTAGAGTTTTACTAGACGCGGAAGGTAAAGTTGTCTATAGTTCCGATAGTTTAAGAAGAAAAGGTGCTCACACTACTTTTGAACCAGGAAAAAATGTTAAATCTACTAATAGTCCTTCTCCGAGTCCTTTACCAGTTCATAGAAGTATAAAGTCTGTTAGACCTATCGCTAATACGCAAAATCAAATGATATCCGCCATACCTGCTGTGGAATTCAACCGACCTTTATCGCCGCAAACTCAAAAAATAGTGATCAAGGCCAATACTGGAACAGCTGAGATCGTTAGAAAACTTCCGTCCAAAATAGTAACGCCAGCCACGACTCCTACTTCCCCCAAGTCGCAAGCTTCTAAAGGAGCTTACGTCAATATGCAAGACACCGGATCGAATCCTACTCACGAAAAAGGTAAGAAGATCCAAGTTCCTAAAATACGCACCCCCAAACCTCTCACCAAATTAAATCCCATCCGTAGAAACGGTAAGATGATTCGACGTAGCGACAGCTACCGTTTCGCCAATACCCCAATAACCTTGGAAATGTTGAACAAAAAACTGGAAAAATTGGACATCGAAGATCAGATTGAGAAAGATATCGCGAACGAGCTTTGGCAAGATCGAATAAATTATCCCGCTTCTGTTTCGCCGGTTATTTCTCCGAAACTTTGTCAAAGACAGTGTCGCGTTTACAGTCAAGAGCATGCGCAACGTATGCTGATGGCTTCCCCCGCTCGCGTTATAATTCCGAGGGATAGTACGGAAAATAAGGTTAGGGTGCTTT
Source organism: Galerucella calmariensis (assembly GCA_910591675.1). NCBI lineage: Eukaryota > Metazoa > Arthropoda > Insecta > Coleoptera > Chrysomelidae > Galerucella > Galerucella calmariensis. Next base: position 22,239 of record CAJUYG010001181.1, read on the forward strand.
CTGCGTCAGTTACAGATACGGAAATTTGGTAATAGGAATAGGGGGAATGTAACAGTGGCGTATTAAACAAAGGGTTTATAATATATTATACTTTGCGTTATTTATAAGATGCGTCTTAGTGTTTCCTGTACAAAACTGTCAAACGACAGTTCTAGTAAAATTATCTACAAAAAATGTCTCTTGTATTTTTCTGTATAATCAACCGTTTTCGAAGTAGAGCGATGTGAAAGCTACCTATGAGGTAGAATGCAAGGCGCGTTTTTTTACATGGTTTCCCCCGTAAGCATATTCTATGATATTCAATAAAAGGTTTACTTATTCAAGAATAAATGATTTTTCATTGGAATTGTGAAAAATACAAAAAAAAATTAACTTTAGTATATAAATTTTTTTATTCACTGTCGATATCTTCAGCTTCTCTATCCTGTGATAGTTGCTGACAAAACGTCGAGTGGACTCATTTCTAGATTGACATCTTCATCTTCATTATTTTCATCATTTGTTGACTCTGCGTTTAAGGTAGTCGTTCGATAGTCGCTGCAGAGACATGCTGCAGCTGCAGGCGGCCGAGGCAGAGACACTACTATTCTAATGAATTCTAATGATACGCCGTTCGATACACGCTGCAGCAGCAACTAGCTTACTAGGTGTCTCGCCCTGTCTCTGCTGCTTGGGCGCGCATCTGCGTCCGGACCAGTGTGGAGGCACGAGCCAGTCGTTCTGCAACAATCGTCGTGTATTGTTGTGTTATTATCAAACAATAGATAAAATAGTGAACAATGGATAAAATAGTGAAAAATACGCTATCGCAATCAAAGTCCTCACTATTTTTAGGGGAAGAAGTTGATCTACTTATAGACTTAGTTGAGCAAAACCCAACTTTATAGGACCTTAAACTAGAAAGTTACAGAGATATTGTAAAGAGGGAAAATATTTGCTGCGCTCTCTTGCTTTTACTATATAAATAGTATAATATTAAATCCTGATCTTCCTCTTCCTCTAATAAAATTCGTTTGATACCTCTAGGTATCTCCTGTCCTATCTCAGTCGCTTGCCTCTTGCCTCGGCCGCCTGCAGCTGCAGCATGTCTCTGCCACAGCCTAATAAACACTACCTACACTACCTTTAAGCATGACTGGTCACCGCAATGTCCATAAACTTTTGAACATCTCAACCCAATTTTGTTGCATCCACACTTGCCACCACAACCTTTCGTACAATTGCAAGAGATGGTGTTCAGTAGATCATAGGGTACTGGTGGTAAAGTCGTTATTGGCAAGAGTATGTCATTTTTCAACTCTGACAGCTAGCGACACTAGCATTTTTCAATGTTTGTAGACCACGCCTAACTTCTACAACATCACCATCTGATAATAATTCATTGCATATAAAACATGTATCAATCATGATAAAAACTGTTTAAGAGCAAAAAATAAGTAAAATAATGTGTTTAACGACCGAGAAATAATATTTAACTGAACTAAACACAGTCCGACAGGCAGTAGCAGGCATAAAGGGGAAGGACTCGCAACACCTTGGTGTACGGTATACAATAGCGTATGTGAGTTCCTTTTAGTCGCTTTCGCAGCGTTCTACTCCAAAAACGGTTGATTTTACAGAAAAATGCAAGAGACATTGTTTGTAGATAATTTTACTAGGAACAATTTTTATAATGGATGCTATTGACCTTCGAGCAATAGGTCGCGAGATATTTGCGAAAAACTGATTTTCGTGATCTTTTGACCTTCATAACTTTTTTAGCCGGCACGATATCGATGTCGATTTTTCACATCTTCATTACAGCACCGTAATGAAGGTGTATACAAAAATCCAGCTCACTAGGAATTTTTTCGCAGATTGGGGTTTAAAATGCCTTAAATTACTGGACTATAACGAATAGCCAGCAGGGTAAGGGCACGGGAATTTTGAAAGGCAAGGCAAACCTGAAGTATGATGGTTCGATTCGCCGCTGTGGTGAAATTTTTTTGCTTTCAGTTCTTTTTCACAATTTTTGTCTAAAAAACGTTAAATTTCAAATAAAGCAAAGTTATTTGTTTCAAAAATGTATTTATTTGTTTATTAATAATGTACGGCGGAACTTTTATGATCGTTTGGGACACTGTATAGCAGCAAACGGAGAACAATTCGAGCATTTAATTAAATAAATAAATTTTTGAAACAAATAACTTTGCTTTATTTTAAATTTAATGTTTTTTATTCAAAAATTGTGAAAAAACAACTAAAAACAAAAAGAAAAAAAATTTTCGCCACAGCGGCGAATCGAACCGCCATACTTCTGCTTCAACTTTTAAAATTCCCGAGCCCCGAAAATGGAGTTCCACATAACTATCCATGTTTTTATTAAGCCAGAGCAAATTTAAAAAAGTTTAAAGTGCATTTAAACTTATTTTTCAACGACCTTTCCAAATCTTTTATTGGAACTTTAGTTCTTTACGCCAGGTTATGTTTGAGCGACCAGGGGTCGCGACGCAAAAGATCTGACCGTTACGCGTTACGTTACGCTGCGTTATGTTACATTGCTTCGTTATGTGCCTTGCTTTTGCGTGCTTGTGCCTCCTTAGTCTCTCTCTCGTTTACGAAGCAGCGATTCATAATAATAAATATGCTCATGCCCGGATTCGAACCCGGGACGCCCGCGTGAAATGCGAGCATTCTAACCACTGAACCACCGATGCTATATTGAAATTCTATGCAAAGCTGGTATTCGCAATGCTAGTGATCTACTTGAATTTCGGATACATTTTTACTATTATTTCCATAATTTTTTTTGCGCGATTAAGGGGTCTAGCTACTTTTCGAAATACAGGGTGTTGAAATTTTGAAAACTTGAATGTTTTAATTCGATAACTTTAAAATGGATGGATAAATTGATTTTACATTTGGCAGGTAGTTTTTAAATGTAAAATGGCATATTTTGAAAGAAATTGTAGTTTGTGCAACTAGTGTGGATATGATGGCCATATCGCATGAGGACGAAGATGAAGCACGACGCCGTAGGCGGAGTGCTCAATCGTTCAAGTGCGATATGGACAATCCACACGAGTTGAGCAGCATATTTTTTCTACGACCCACTTAGGAAAAAATCTATAAAATAAAAATTTCTATAAACTGTAAACTTCAAATTAAAAATTTAACAATTCAATTTTATGTTTCCACTAATTTTGTGGTAAACGTACAGTTCTTGAATGTCCAACTTGTATAATGCTACCTTTTCCTTTTTCAAATATACGATGCTGTTATAAGTAGATGTTTCCAGTCGGACTCCCTCATGAAGGGTACCGTACCATTATCTATAATAATGAATATTCTGCTAAATATTTCAAACGTCTACCTGTTGTCGTTATTAATATCAAGCAGAATGATTATTTAAAAATAAAATTAACAATAAAAAAAATTCCTAACGGGGAATCGAACCCGGGTCTACCGCGTGAGAGTCTGGTGTGCTTACTACTCAACCACCAAAGAATATGCAAATTGTTTATCTATAACGTCAGATGTATTACATAACTTTTGCTTAAAAGGAACTAAAGTTCCTACCGTGTGTCCCGCGACACGTTTTACCTTTTTTATTTTCCATAAACGCTATTTGGTAAAAAAGTTAGCTCGCCTTAGACAGTATTGTACAGGAATCCTTATGTCGCATCTTATAAATAACACAGTGTATAACACATGCGCGAGATTACCTAATTTTTTCAATGAATTACGACCAACGAAAAGGAGATTTATACCGGAACATACAGGATGTCCCAATTAAGTGAGGCATATCAAAGTTTTTTTCTTTTTTTTAATGCAACTATGCATTTTGATGAATTTTCTGAAAATAATGTATACTTAAGTAAGGATCTTCTTTTGAATGGTATAATGGTGTCCTATACCTAAATATCAAAGTTTTAGTGCAACTCACAGTTTTCTCAAATTAAATGGTAGAAAAGAGAAAATATAACTTTGATATAAGACGTTCTGTATATTTCAAAGTAATTTTAAAATATAGATATTATCAATAAATAATTTACTAGTGTGACAAACATTTTAAAATATTTTTTCATCTCCGCTGGACATGATTCTCGCTGTATACTTTGTTTATATACCAGAAGATTATGATTTGATAAAAATTAAATTTTTTTTCGAGCGTAAAGTAAACGATCCTCGACTTCATTTGAATACAGGGTTAGTATAAAGTATGGAACCCTCAACGGCTCATCCATTTCAGAGAAGATCCAAGGAATTCAAAAATGTTATCAAATTTTTAATGTACCATTTCCGGTTAAGCCGGAAATGCATATCAACTTTGTCAAATTAAATAGAACACCCTGTATATTTTTACATTTTTGAATTCCTGGTGAAATATTCTGTATAGTAATTATAGTAAATACTTAATTTTTATTTTGGTAAAAATGAAAAATAATTTTTCCATCAATATTTCGCCCCTTTTAAACACGACGCCACTGTTACAAAAACAAACGTTCCCGCTCTTCGTCGAATCAATGGGACGTTCACCCCACGTTCGACTCCCGATTTTTCTCGGCTACGTCACTATCATCCAGCGTCTGGATGAGATGCAAGTCGGTTGTGGTTCCTTCTTTATTCCCGATTATCCTAAATCCTTCCGCTTCGGTGATTGGCCATATTCACCTCGCGCAACAACATCTGCTTGGTGGAAGAACTACCGCTAACTTTGATGAATATGGCCGATATGTCAACATGTCACATTAATTTGTTATGTTGTGAGATGTTCGAGTTACTTTTGTTTGTAACACGTTAGATGTTTGTTGTATTGACTTGTTCCAGTGAAGGATATACACAGTAGTGATTTTGTAAGTAAAATTTGTGTTTTTTGAGTAGATTTATAGGTTTTTTGGTGGATCAGACTGAAACTCTTTCGAACTCTTTCGAAAATTGCAGGCACTTGAGTTTATTATCCCACGCTTTATTTTTCCAAATTTTTAGATGTGTTGTAGATTTTTTTATCAGTTATATGATTCGTTTTTAAAATACAGAACTTTGAAAAGTAATATTTCTTATTATAAACATTTTAAGGAACTATTTATCATTAGATACCCATTAATAGTCTAGTCAACAAGTGCCTTTTTGGCCAACTTTTTTCAGCAGTCTCCGAAAATTGTGATCGAGGTTCATTCGATTCGGGATGGCATCTAGATGATTTTTGAAAAAAATGAAGTTCCGCAAATGAAAATTGTAAAAGTTATTAACAATTAACTAAAAAAAGGGGGTTTAGATTTTGCAAATATCTCAAAAACTAATAAAGATTTTTCAAATTAAAAAAAAAGATTGGAAAAGAGGAGGAAAATTCCTAAAAAAAAACTCGACTCCCGGAACTGTAGGACCAATATTTATAATTTTCCCAGAGTGGTGAAAATACGGCCGAAAACGGGTGTTCTGGCTTCCGGAAGCCATAATTATTTTAACATATTATTATTAAATATGAAATTTAAGAAATGAAAAATTTCAGGGGCTTACTGGATAGATAAATGAACAATAATCCGCCTGAAAAAAAATTTTATCAAAATTTTTCAATTAGTTATTCAATTGTTAACTAATAATTTTTTTCTGCTTGAACATGAACATTGCAAGTGTGATAATTGTTAAACTATAAATTTGAGATTTTTTTCCTCTCTTGGAGCAATTCTTGAAAGGCTTCACAATAGATCTCCGTTGGAAAAATTAAAAAATGTTTATTTTTCAGATTCTTATTAATAATTATCGTTGTTGCAAAATTAAAAACTTAAATTAATCATTGGAAACAATTTTTTTTTAAATATTATTAATGATCCGTTTTTATGTTATTAGAAGCTGCATAAAAATAATTTTTTTAAATTTGTATCTGTTATTGTTTAAAAAATTGTTATAAACAAATGCGTTGTTTATTAGATAATTGAAATTTTTTTTATGGAATTTCAATCTTTGATACAAATAATGATTTTTAAAACAAAAATTGTTCCTTAAAAAAAATTTTTTATTGCTTAAAAACGCATTTGTTAATTAACAATTATTTTCTCCCACTTCTAATTAATATTAAGGAACAATTTTTTTTTAAATTATTTATTTTTCTTTTCGATATAAAAAAAATTTCGTTTTATTTATTTTTTCATTGTTTATGTAATAAACAATTTGTTATGAACTAATACATTTTTACCTTATATTTTTTTTCCTATTCTACTTACTGTCAAAAAAACATAATAACATAAAAACGGATCATTAATAATATTTGAAAAAAAAAAGTTTTTTTCAATGATTAATTTAAGTTTTTAATTTTGCAGCAACGATAATTATTAATAAAAACCTGAAAAATAGACATTTTTTAATTTTTCCAACGGAGATCTATTGTGAAGCCTTGCAAGAATTGCTCCAAGAGAGGAAAAAAATCTCAAATTTATAGTTTAACAATTATCACACTTGCAATGTTCATGTTCAAGCAGAAACAAATTATTAGTTAACAATTGAATAACTAATTGAAAAATTGTGATAAAAATTTTTTTCAGGCGGATTATTGTTCATTTATCTATCCAGTAAGCCCCTGAATTTTTTTATTTCTTAAATTTCATATTTAATATGTTAAAATAATTTTTATTAATAAAGTGTCCAAAGTAGGCGTGGCTTACGGTAGCCAGAACACCCGTTTTCGGCCGTATTTTCATACCTCTGGGAAAATTATAAATATTGGTCCTAAAGTTCCTGGAGTCGGGGTTTTTTTTAGGAAATTTTCTCCTCTTTTCAAATCTTTTTTTTTTATTTAAAAAATCTTTATTAGTTATCAAGATTTTAGCAAAAAACTAAACCCCCTTTTTTTAGGTAATTGTTAATAACGTTTGCAATTTTTGTTTGCGGAACTTCATTTTTTTCAAAAATCATCTAGATGCCATCCCGAATCCAATGACACCTCGATCATAATTTTCGAAGACTGTTGAAAAAAATACGTCAAAAAGCGTTGAAGCTATTGTGAAAAAGGAAAATTAAAATTTCATGTTGAACACCCTGTATCTTTCTTAATATCAACATTTTATTAAGGCAAGTTGGTCTAAATCGCAATACCTATTTGGAAGTGAAGATTGTACTGTACTTCTATGTACAATTACTTACGGACCGCCCTGTATAGCTATTATTTTCCACTGTGTTCTGAAATATTATGAAAAGCAACTAACATGCAATAATTATTATGTCTGCTTATGTCAAAATTGTATTTCATACAGTGTAAATGAAAAAGTTCCTTTTTGCGTCTTTGTATGTCTATATTTATAATTCAAGCTTTCTGGATTCTTCACTATGATATACAATATGTCCGCCTATGATTCCAACTTAGGGGCACATACTGTATATTTGAAGGACTCGGTATAACGTAGCAAAACCTTATATTAAAAGCTTCAAAAAAATATGAGCAATCTAAATTTGGTATAACATACAGAGGTTCTCATTTAAAAAATCATGTTTGGATTGTAACAGAGTTATGCTACACTCTGTATAGTTCGAGATAATTCCAAAATAAGGACCTTAAAGACATTTACTATTTTTATCGATAACATTTTTTAATATATTTTAAAATAACCCATATACCGAAGTTTGTCCTAAGATTGGTACACCCTGTATGTTTTGAATGGATCATAGTGAAGTATTCATAAATACATATTCGAACAGCCACAAAAACGCCATTTTTTGACTTACCCTGTATGAAATATTGAAATGTTTGGCCTCTAGTTATTTTTTATTATATACCTATCACGTTAAAAAATAATGGCAATTAAGAATTTCATTTTAAATATTTTTTGACTCACCTTGTAGGTAGGCCATACATATTTTGGCCCATACGAAATTTACTTATGAAAACCTGCTAATTTTCAACTTTCAACGTTCTGTATCTCGGGAATAGGAATAACCAAAAGCACTTATAGTCTGTTTAAATAGTGTATCATATTGAGTATTTCAGCCCGATCTTATTTATTTGAGAGTTTTTTACAGTAGTTGTTTTATAGTAGTTTATTATTTAAAAAAAAATAAAGGTTATTCAATAAGAATATTTTAATGTCATAAATAAATAAAAATTCAAACCTTACGCCTACAATTCTTAATTTTAGTTAAAAATTTGTGTGACACCCGGTATTATACCTTAATTTTTTCACACTTCGTAATTTTTAGAGGAATTTAAAGAGATTATTTGGTACAAGTAATAAAAATTTCGACAAAATATATAAAACTGATAAAAAAAGTATGCAAAGTATTTTATAGGGTAACTCGAACAATCTTATCCCACAAATTCGACCACACTGTAAGCACTGAGTGAGGTACAGAGGTTATTGTGTTACATATTATATTTATGTACTTACATTGTGTGTAAATCTTTTGTCTTCCTTTCATGTATGGTAACTTCATGAGTGAGTTTTGTGATATTTCTTGTACTAAGACTGATTCACTTTCATATTCAAACATCTAAATCATCGAATAAACCAAATTTGGCCAATAAAAGGGTTAAACGCAATATTAGATTAAAACAGTTTAAATTGAAAATCGAGATTTAAATATATCCCTGTATAATGTAAACAGAAGAACTAAGAAAAAATAGGAAAATACCTGTGTATAAAAAACTCAACAATCCCAAGAATTTTCTAGTAGATATGTGCAGTACCGTGCATGAGATGGAATTTTTGCTTCAGCTCTCATACAACTTTACCTACCTAACCTAACATTAACGTATACCTAGTTTAGAAATTCTAAATTACGAAAACAAAGAATTTCCAGCATAATTTGTTCATTTTAAATTGTAATACAATCAATAAAAAACATGCATCTTACCTGTTGGAAATCTAAGGTAGCTTTTTCACAATCGTTGTCCAACAATCCAACTACAGGAATTAAAACATTGTTTACGTCTTAGTTTTTATATATTATTGTCACTATTATACAGTAATACCGCACAAAACTGTCTTATACATCTACCGAAATGTACGTGTTTTCATTTTTTCGTTTTAATAGTCACTCATTCCTAATTTTAAGTTCCGAATGCACTAACACGGCCTTTACTTCGCCATTAATTCGCCGACGCCGAATGTCGTAAGTCATAGTCATAGCCCACTCATTTATGATTTGTTTTGTTTCACAGTTAAAATGTTCCGTCACGGTTGATAAGATTTTTTTGTTGCAGTTTTTTGCTGAAATAAAAATAGGAGATATTTATTTGTAATAATGAATTTTAGAGAAAAGTATATTGGAATAAAATTTCTGGTTTGACATAAATGAAATGAATTATTGGCTGTAATATTTTGAATAAAAATAAATTGAAGACGTAAATATTGTTAAATTCGTGTTGCTAGGGGGATTTTTGTCAGAGAAAGGACACATTTTTTAAGAAAAATTAATTTTGTTTGATTTTTATTAAATTTGGATATATTATAGAGTAGGATTTCCTGATTGTTCATTAGCACATTTCAGTCCTACAAGCTTTTGAGTTAATAGATCTTAGAGTTGGAAAGCCGATTCAAAATATTGGTGGTAACAAGGAGATAGGTACAAGAAATATTTCAAATTAAATTCTTACCAGCTCTTATTTTACTCAGTTTTCTAAAAAATATGAAAATCAGTTAACCTTCTAAAACGGTACACTTTTCCTCCGAAGATCAAACTTACTATCGCACACAAAATTCAGACAAATTAACTGTGATCCACATTTCAAAACCACAATCAGTGTTGGCCCTAGATTCTTAGATGTTTATATAAAATTCTCTTGGATACTTGGATATTTGATTTTTGAACATTTCTTGAAGCTGTCATTACAATGCATCTCATCTTCTTTTTTGTAAATGTCTCGACCATAGAGAAATAAAAACTCTAAACTAAACTAAACTAAAGTTGTTAGAGTTCAGTGGTTTTACTATTTCAGTCGTTTTCAAGCAAAAAATGTTATAGTCGTCCATAGGCGTATTCACAGATCTTTACAATTTGAGGGGATATTGAAGAAATCAAGATTTTCATCAATTTTTAAATACTTATTCTTACGTTAGCCAAATTTGATCTAGTAGGTGTTTGTATGTCAAAGGTATATGCATAATAAAATTCATGTGATTCTTCACAAATCTTGCTGTAGTTTAAATAATTTCGGTCATTCTTTATTTTATAATATTAAGAGTTGGTGATATTTTGTTGTTTAAAAAATGCAAGGCAACCCAAATACCAACATTTTAAAAATAAAATATGAATAAAAGGAATCTTGTTTGCATCTTGATCGAATCCATAGGCGTAACAAAAACATTTTTACTTAGTACAAAATATTATGATTTTCGCAAGCCTTCTGATGTTTGTTGCATGAACTTTGTTATGCTTGGTGTAAATAATATTCTAGCACTATGTGTTTTCCTTGTGCATTAAATTTTCTATTATTTTTTTATTATTTTTGTATATAAATCTTAGTTTGCATGCAATGTTTTATATTACACGTAACTGCTATATTGCTATTTTGATACACTTATTATAATAAATGGATTAAATCAGTTGTCATTCTTCATTTTTCCTTTTAAGAATATTAAAATAACGCATACAAGGTAAATATTTTAAAAAAATTGTGTTTTCACAGTAACATAAGACATTCTTTTACTTCGAATAAACCTCATGGTAATTAACGTGTTGAAAATTGGGTACTGATAATATTAACAAATCTATTTTCAAAACAAACATTAACATCTTTGTATGTGTTATTTCAATATGTTATTTTGTGCTAATTTTACTAAACCGCAGAGTTCATCTTTAACATTCATGGTTAAAAATAACCTTCTTATCAAGTGGATATATTCATTGGTTTTCCAATAAAATTAATTTATCCATCCACGCCGCATATACTCATCATGACTCAGTGTCCATTTTGGGACAATAACAATCAGTTCATTCATGTATACAAAGGTGTGATGTTGGTGATAGTGTTTGGATATTTTTGTAAACTAAATAGGTAATAATTTTTCTCACTTTTATTATTGTAAAATTGTACAAGGTCGAATTTATTGAAAACTGTTTTATTTGTTATTATATAATATACAGGAGTTTCGGAAAGATTGGTCATGGATAAAAACCCCTTAAATATATGCAAAAAAGTGTTTAAAAATATAAATTTGTTATTTAATTTCAATATATTAGGTGCGTTCTTTTTCACAGATCTCAGATAATCCCAGCTCACATCAGTAATGTGCTAATTCTTTTTCATTTACTCAGTTCTAAGTGAGCTGAGATATTTCCTCCCTCTGCTGGGGTATCAGTTATACTTGAGTCGGAAATAAAGTGGAGGGGATAAAAAAGAATTTGAATTGTTTGAATTTAAAGCAACAAAATCTAACTTTCTTTGTTTATAATTAAGTGAATGCTGTACGGGATTATCAAAAGAATTACTCACATAGATGCTAATACGAATCTACAGATCGCGAAAAGTCTATTCGAGCCATACAATTTACACAGAAAATATGAGAAAAGCTACTTGAAAGAGAGAGAAGAATAATTGTTCGCAGTCAGCGTTGGGCGTGTTTTCAGTTCCAGCTACCAATCTGATATGAAAGCAGTGTTGCCAGTTTAAAATGTTTGGTATTTTCTAAGGAATAATTATCTTATTTTGCATTTAACTTTTAATATGGGATAACGCCGTATTTATTTTTTATTTTTTCATTATTTTTTGTATTTACTCACATCACTTTATCTCAGATCACATTAACTGGTGTGAGCTGAGATCTCAGTCAAAAAGAACGCACCTACTAATAATACGATTCAAGGTAAGTCATACTATTTCATTCATACGATTCATTGTCATTCATGATTCATAGTTCACTAGCGTGCGCTGTTCTTTTGATTGACGTTTAAATGTTTTCCCGATATTTCGAAACAATTATTCAGTGTTAATTTTCGTATTCCTGTTTATTTTCAGATCTGCGAACGTTCCCTCTGGTAAGTTGTTTACCTGAACGTCCTGCTAATTAACTAATTCATTATACCGAGTGTCCCATAACTTTTAAACGAATAAAAACAGATACACGCGTTTCTCGTCTAAATTGGTTTTAGACTGCCAAAAAAGACTCTCCTCAATAGGAGAACTCAATAAAGTATTGCTGGTCTGGATCCCTGGCCCTTCTGGCATGGAAAGAAACGAGAAGGCAGACTCTCTTGCAAGGGAGGGAGCTGCAAGTGTTTCTATCGGTCCAGAACCTACAATTGGCATCGCAATAAGTTTTGCCAAACAAACACTAAATACCTGGACAGCAAGAAGAGTTTTATACTTCTGGCATGATTTACCAGGATTGGTTCGATGGAAAAATGGAATTTCAATGAAAACCACATGTATCTGTCTTTATTTTAAAAGTTAACGCTCTTGAAATATAATGGGACACTCGGTATTATACGAATACTAATTGTTCTGTGACTAAAAACAACTTTTTGGCAACTTTCTATTTAAAAAAATCATTAAGTGGTTTTATGATGCCAGTGAAACTTAGCGCTACATGAAAATGCTGACAAATAGTGAACATACTAGACTTCATTTCACATAAGAACCCAAGTGAAGTTTGCCATCTGTCTTGCGCAGAAACCAAAATCGGTCTTGCAGCTTAACGTGGGTTCTTCTTGTGTGAAACGGAATATATCATTTATCATTGTAGGACTACTTAGACAATGCTACTATTCATCGTCTACATATGGTGGCTCCGCCAAGTGCCTTACTCTAACGCGACATGCAATAGAATAATATATTCACGTTAAAAAGTATAAAACTAATTAATGAAAAACGACGTCTAAAAACAGTTTTCAATAATTAATTCGAATTTTGTTTATAATTCTTTCAACACTACTATAGATATGCGGGCAACTCTTCCCATCTGCCTTGTAAGTTAACACTTAACATGGGTTTTCGTGAACTTAAATTTGATTTTACATTACTAGAGGAAAGTCACCAAATATGGAATACCATTTTGTTTTTGGGATATAAAAAAAAAACTTCATATAAATTAAATAAGTTTAATGTTTTTACTAATCAGTCATACATTTATATGTAGTAATTAACAGCCTTTAATCAAATATTTTAGTTATCAAATTAAAATCTAACACACAAAACAAAATCACAAATGAGTAACCAAATATGGAATAGGTATCCATATATGGAATATAAGCATAAATCAACATAACAATAACAAAAATGGACATTAATATCTTTAAGATCAATTAAATAAATATAATATATTGTAATAAATGAAAGAAGTTACATAATTACTTGCAAAATTCACAGATCCAAGTATCAAACTCTGGACCAGCACAATCATAATGTGCCCAGAGCCGACACATCAAGCATATAATTTAATATTCCATAATTAGACACCGACGACTGTCCATATTTGGATTTTTATACTAGTTCAAACTCTTCTAAATATTTTTTAAAGTCACAATATTTTAATGACAAAAGATCACAAAATGTTGAAATAAACATAATACCGATATACTAAATAGTAAACAAACGCGTAACAGCTGGTAATACTGGTTTATTACTTACCCTTGAAATTTTCTGCACAGCAACAAAACAAAGCACGCCTGCCACACGTGAAGCATTCGCGCAACTGACTCGCGATGGTGTGGCCGGTGTGAATGAGATAGTTAATAGACCGAATGAGTGTTGCGCTTCATACTTATAGTCTTAGAAAAATGAAGGCATTCCATATTAGAATACTATTTCATATTTGGTGACTTTCCTCTATATTTATACTATTTTTTATGTTGTTGATTAGAATTGAATTCGGAGTCTTAACACAGATTGAATCTATCAAAGCATACAGGGGGGTTCAAAAAATTATAAGAAATGCAAATACAGGGTGCAAATAATAAATATTGACAGAATATTTAAGTTAGATTTTGATATTTGATATGATTTACGTAACGACATCTACCAGATAATCTTAATTTTAGAAATAATATCAATAAAAATGTCAGATTTCTTTAAAAATATGCATTAAAACTTCTCGTAAACATCGAACTTAGCCCCACTATTGAAGGGGAACAAAATATTACAATTCTGATCTTCTGAGCATACAGTTACATGTTTTCCAATAACGTTTGAGACCCCCTGTATATAATTATTAGGTGTTTTTCACACTTCACATCGTCACCAAGTCTCCACTGATGAGTTTTCGTTTAACGAGTGTTATTAATAGCGAAAGGTTTAAAAACAGAACAAACAAACGACTTTTTAATACTTTTGCAATAAGAATTTTCTTATTTAAAAGTGTAATGAACCAAGTTGTATGTAGATATCATATTTTTATCCGATCATATTTCACATTGTTGAACCCTAAACGTTTACATCACAACATCTTTAACAAGAAAAAAATAATTGTCGATTGTCGCACATCAAGTCTGGACCCGGATAATAACATTTCAGCACAGCCAGTAATCCTTTTGAGTTTCGCTAGTTCGGCACGCACACAAAGCCTATTTACCACCTGCACTACAAAAGCATGGATTAGCACTTTTCACTATATCTAGTTTTGTACGAAAGCACCATAGCACGTATAACCATAAACAGTTAAAATATCGCTTGTTGCGGGACTATCAGGTATGTTGCTTCTTTTTTTATAAAAAAAAACTGTTATATATACGCAAGGGAGTATTATATAATTTAATTAGGTATTTAAAAACATTTTTATTTTAAACACTGTGGATGGTAGAGGTCGTAGAACGAAGAAACGGCAAGCAATGTTAATAAAACTGTAAAACTCTTGTCTTTGTTATGGTGGTTGCATAACGTATTTATTTATGTCATGTTTTATACCTAATTTTTGAAGTATTTCACAAAGCAAATTCAACTTTCAATAAAAACGTGGAATACTTAGATTAAATAATAACGTCTTCTTATTATAGTTTATTAATCTTTTATTTAACAGTTGTACTATGATTTACTGCTCTTATACAAAAATGTTCTTGTTTCTATCCTTCATAAAGCATACTTTTAACATTAACAACCATCTACCCATCATTACAATTCAAGTAACTCACACATTTTTCAATTTCAACTTACAAATTGTATATTTTCGAGAAGAAAAATAGTATAATTTCACACATGATCGAAATATACAAAGTGTTTCAATAAAAAAACTACAATTTTTGTATTTAAAAATGACTGTATAATATTAAAATGACTATTTGATAAAAACCATAACCTTATTACGTAAATAAATGTTCTAAAATCTGGTTTTTACTATAAATATGTTTTTGAAAAAGTTTGATGCGCTTATCACAAAATGATATGATCGATATATTGATATGGTAATACCAGTTAGTGACACTGTGTTGGTATATATAGGTTTTTTTTAAGAGTAAGTTTGTCAAATCCTATTTTAGTTATCAGGCACGATGCATGATGTGTTTTTTTGCATGATTTTACTGAAATTTTTTAATTCAATAAAACTTTGAAGGTCTTTTTACCGTCATAGTTATAAATTACTCTCATTTTACGAGAATAAGTTGAAGATTTCACGTGGTTCACAACCAAAACATTGGTAATCTATAACTATACAAAATGGATGCCAGTCGTTATTTGTTATTTTGAGGTCGTCTTCAGTTTTAGTTCAAAAATACACAGCAAACAACCTGCAAAGACTTCTATGCAAGGCAAATACTGCCAACATTAATGAAATTAATGTAAAATTGTGCTTAATAATTTCATTTATTAACAAAATGAAATCAACGAGTTGCAAGTAGGCTTTGATTTTGAAATTTTATTGATGTCAGTCAGTAACATTTGTATGAAATAGTAAGTACTAAATGTTCCAAATATTCAACTAGGTATTTAACTATTCAAGATTATCTACCGTTAATAGGGAACGTGAGCAGAAATTTCTGAAAGCTTGGACAAAAAATAAATATAGAGCGTATAGAGGATTTTTTTTTGGACACAAATCGAAGACAAGGATTTTTACTCACCCCAACGTACAACCTTCGACTATATAGATACCTCCGAAACCGTTGGACATAAAAAATTAAGACCCCAAAATGGATCGCATAAAAGTTTTTCGGCTGCCAAAAAAATTACGCCCCCCCTCACCGCGCCCGCCAGTTCAGAGTTCTATCAACCAAGCGGTACAAGCTTTTTTATTATTTGAGCTATCGAAATGAAACAAAAACCATTCGATTCAGAAAAATCGTACGAGTCTATGGATAGCATAAAAAGGGGGGGTCAACCTGAAAAAATATACAGGTTTGGTCAAAAATAAATAGGAGTCGAAAAAAAATTTTCGAAGAAAATTTTTTTGAGTTGCCCACCTAAAGGGGGTATCGAACTCTCTTTGTCCAAAAATTTTCTCCCCCCTCCCACATTTTTTTTTGGGGTTCAAGACCCGCCAGGATATCAACTCGGAACGAAAATATTTTGGGAATCTTCCTCATTTGGGGCGCCTATAATGCAAATTTTTTTTTGACAATTGACCCCCCCCCAAATCGCCCCAAGTATGACCTCGAATTGATAGTGGAAGCTTCGTATGGTGTTTTTAGGTATCAGTCGGTATGGCATATAGCTACATTAGTGAAATTTTTGACCTAACCTCAAAATTTGGCGCCCTCTATATTGACATTTAATTTTTTCTAATAATGGATTCCGATAGAGTCGAACATGGAAATTTTCATGGACATAATGAAAATTTTCCAAAAAAGTTGAAATTGTACTTTTTTGTGGTTGCAATGACAGAAGTGAACGAGAAGTAATAGAAATAGGTAATCGGAGACATCCAGATCGCCGTATTTACTGCTTTGGAGCAGTGACCAAACGTATTTAAAAAAAATTGCTGGCAAGTAATTTTAATGACCGTATTGTCATAGACTACTATGCCAACAATCCAAATTATTAAGCACAATTTTACATTACTTTCAGAAGCTATAACTCCAGAACGGGTTAAGTTATCGGCTTCGAATTTTCACTGTGCAATATGTTTGAGTCCTAGTTTTTGTTTACCATGCTGCCATTCCAAAAATTTGTCTACATTCTACGTAAAAAATTAATGAAAATACCACTTTTTCCAAATTAATGTAATAACTTTGTCGTTAATAAATTTTTTTAAATAAAATTCTGGTAGTTTACATTTGTGATAATTCTGAATCCATTGGTATAGTTATATTTGAGAAAAAAATGCTTAGTATACTTTTGTCTTTTTTTGTCAAGGAAAAATTAGCTATATGTTGAGCCCCCATTTAACAAAGGACATTAGTTTTTCCTCAACTGTAAGATGTAAAATACCCCAAACTAAAAAGATCTCCAAACTTTTCGGTTCCAGCATGGGTGGAGAAAAACCTCTTCCTTACGCGACTAAACTTTTTTCCTTTTCTACCGCCATGTAGACTACATTTAAGTACGTACTTTCACGTGCCTCTTCTGTATATAAGCAAATAATTCTGTAATTTTTGGTTGAGTCGAATAATAGAAAGTGCCTCCTAAGAAAAAGAAAAAACTTTCAAAATGATCTCTGTTTCTTCCTGCGAAAAACTCTTCAAATATGATCTGCAGCAAGCTAAAATTAGTTTTGTTTTTTCAGAACGAGTACAGAGTCCGACCAAGCAATCTCCAAGTCCAAAATTGTCGCCTGCCACTCCAGAAAACTTCCCAACTAGTCCAAACATGTATCGTTACGGAGATCCGCTGTTGGACATGGAAGCCAATAGATATATTTCCAATCAGTATTATTTACCACGCGGTACTTCTATGTATTCTACACTGCCTTCCAAGAAAACGCAATTTTTCACCAACGAAATGAAAACAGAAAGATCTGTTACACCTGATATTACTAGAGGCCTAGAAAGAAGTAGTAACTTTGACCAAAGAAACATATACAAAACAGAACATACTATGCTTAATCAACGATTAGGTATTCCAGTTCAAATGCCTGATATTAATCGGCTTAATATCCATTTCGTGCCTTCTTACACCCCACAAAAAAGCGATTCGCGTGTATCCTCACAATACCAATCAGGTGACGAATCAGAATCGTTCAAAATATCACCTATAGATCCTAGGCACTCAGGAGGTTTCCACTCATCAACACCTTCATCGAAAACTGATCTCAGAGCTGCAGCTAATTTAGACAATAGACTGTTGTCTCCGAAAAAATCTACCATGTCTAATGAGGAACTTTACGCTGTCATACATAAAAGTAAGAAAAAAATGAATATAGACACAGAAGAATCGCCAAGAGCATCCCCTTTAACCGTACAAGAAGCAGCTAGAAAAACTGTTAAACCCCCCGAAACTGGATACATAGGAGATAAATCTAAATCTAGGTTGAGCTGGTCTCCTAGTAAAGGAGAATATATAGATTTCAACGAAGATATAGATAAACTTTCTCCTCCGAACGATTCAAGATCAAGACAGAGCTGGGCTTGTAGCGACCGAAAACCAAAAACGAAGCAAACCTCGACCTTAGACTTTAAAAGGTTACTTTTACAAAAATCCAGCACGCTTTCTCCCAAAAAACTCTCCGCTGTCGAACAGCTTAAAATCTCCAAGCAGCGAGATAAACCTTCACCGTCGAAGCCTCAACCAGAGATGAATATTTTAGATCTAAGCTCTTCTCCACGGAGTTTGGTAAACAGAAAGTTTTTAAATAATGCTCCTGGATCTCCTAATCGCGAACAAAAACCTCTAACGAAAGTTTTATCTCCTCGGTCTCAATGGCGGTTTAACAGTCCAAGAAGTGATGTTCTTTCATCACCAATCATGGAGGATTGCAGAGAGGATGAGAGTCCAAACAGTTCTAGTGAGCGAAAAGGATCTCGTTATTCGAATCCAAGTAGTAATGAAAGTTCCCCTAAAGGTATGCCTAGGTTATCGGGAGAGTTTCAACCGTATACCTCCGCTACTCAAAGACTTTACGCTCAAAGAGCTCAATATTTTAGCCCTGCTACTCCAAGGAATAACCAGCTCAAAAATCAAGAGAAAGATAAGAAATCTTCACCGCCTACTTTAGAAACTGCGTTTTAGTTTTAAGTTCATATAGGATGTTTTTTAAATTTTGTAATTTGATTTCTTTTCAATTTTATAATATTGTTCCTTACTTATATTTTTATAATGAATGAGACTTGTCAGAGGTTTTATATTTATAACTGTAAGGATGTATTATATTTTTACAACTATTGATATATTTTTTGTCACTTATATCTTGGTTTTGATTTACTTCTTGATCCAATATTTAAAATTCATGTTTAACTTAATCCAATATGTTTAAAATTCATGTATTCATTGCATAAGATATATTGTGACATCTTTTTACTTGAGAAAAGTCTCAAAGACTAGTCCTTATAAAAATATTTCCCGAAGAAGCTTTGGGACACCCTAAGCCATGGGCCAGTTAGTTACATAGAATCAAATACTTCTAGAACAAATGTCTTTGTTAGCTGCCTTAAGACTTGAAAAGTTCATTAAAAGAAATTCTGGTGAAATAATGGTTTAAAACCATTATAGTTACTTCTCTGTAGCAAAAATACTGTTACTGAATCAAAATCAAGATATATCTCTATCCTTTTTAATACTTGATCACATTGTATATAATTATAATTGTAAGTTATAAATTGATATTTTTGAAACACCCTATAATATTTTTTTAAATAGGATTTTGTTTATTTATTCGTTTTTTATATCTAGTCTTTGAAATATATTTAATTTTTATAGATACGTATTTCAATTCATGGAATACTGTTTTTAAAAAACTGTACAAAACATAAAAGGTAGTTTTGTAAATAAAAATCTTTTTGATTATGCTTCCCCATACACAGATTATTTTAGTGAAGTTGCCTTAAATTATTGTTAATCTTAATATATTGGTTTTGTAAATAAATGTTTTGAATTGGCTGATATTTGTTTCATTAACTTTTTCATTATTTAAAAAAAACACGTCGCATTGAGGTTCAAGTTTAACAAAAAAACTGGAAATGATTCAACCAAAAATATATTATTTTTAACTGATTTGTTAATGGCGTCTCCATCTACGTGTGAATAGCGTCACTATCACTGATTTAATTCCTATCTACAGAAAACTGGCATTATTTTTGGCAGTAATAAATAAAAAATTAGGAAGTAAGTAATAATACAAAAATATTTCTTATGATAAATTATTTATTTAATATGAAAAAGTAAGACACAATATTTACTTGAAAATACACTATTCAATAACACTTGCTTAAAACTATTTGTACCAGAAGCATTTAGTTTTTCATTGGTGGTCCCATAGGTGGTCGAACAGCTCCCATAGGACCCATGGGGCCCATTTGCATCATTCCCATCATAGGAGCTCTCACCCCCATCATTGGGGGCATTGGGCCATGAGGTCCCATCATCATTGGTGGCATTGGACCTCCTGGACCCATTCCTGTAAAAAATATAAAAAATTTAGTATTGATGAATAGCAAATCAATATTTATATTCCACGTAATTATTTATATACAAATCAGCTTGTCTAACTTGTGTAGAATTGTACTCTAAGTTAACGTGGTGCTTTAAAAGATTTGGAACAATAGATAAATGTAGTTGCATCCAATTTATCCAATGCATCCTAAGAATCTATTATTATAATATGATTTACTATAAAACTAATTATGTATTCTTGATATATATTATATTACCTCCAGGTCCTGGCATCATGCCTGGGCCTCCAGGTCTTTGTCCCATTGTCAACTGAGCAGGTGGTGGTATAGCTACTCCTTTTCCAGGTTGAGCAAACGGATTGTTTGCTATTTTACCAGCCTTAAATGCTGCAGTTGTAGCATCAATTAAATGCTGAGCTTGTTCTTCCATCCATTTCTGGTAAAAGAATTTAACATTGTCTTTGTGTTTTCTTCCTGTACAGTGAGTTTTTCGTACACTAGGAGAATCGTGTGTTAAATATGTATCACAATAGTCACAATAATATTTTGGCATTTTTGGGCTACTTAGGGGTAAAAATTGAGCCAAGTCAAAATTAAGCACTATAGTTCAATATCAGCAGCAACTTGATTTCTTCAAGAACAAACTGAAAATTCTGTTGAAGATCTAAATTGTAACCATTTGCAGCAAATACTTTTAGTTTAGTAATCAAATGTCAAATTTCGAAAGTTAAGGGAACTGTTCTCTTCTTCTTTTTTTCAATTACTTGGAAGCTGTCAGATTTCACTGATGATAAAGAAAATGAAAAGCTTGACAATGAACTGAACTGGATTACATTTTTAAGAAGATCGATATGATATTAGTGATTTTTCAGTATTATAATATCAATTGCTGCTTGCATTTCCAGATAGATCATCATTAGCACAATAAAAGAAAAAATATGGTTGAATAAAAAGAAACCTTGAAAAAAGAAGAAGAATCCAATCTATGATATGTCATAAAAAAAATTAGTTATTTATTTATGTGTAAATAAATTTCTCAAAATAAAATATTAAAACGTTGTGGAATAAAACGAAAAATAAATTATTCAATTCTGCTATCATGGCTGCTCAAGAAGAAGGATTTGAACAGGTAAACCATGTCTTTGGAAGGAAAATAGTTGTTATATTATTACAAAATCATTATTTCAGTTTGAAGAAGATGATGCTGCAGATACAGCTTTAGCTTTAAACAGTTCAGGTAGGAAAAGGCTTTTCAGTAAAGAACTTAGGTGTATGATGTACGGTTTTGGAGATGACCAGAATCCTTATACTGAAAGTGTAGATATAATTGAAGATCTTGTCATTGAATTTATTACAGAGATGACACATAAGTAAGTTTATCCACAAACAATACTTTTATAGTTTTTTTTATTTCTGTTTTGCTTAGAGCTATGGAAATTGGTAGAACTGGTAGAGTACAAGTAGAAGATATTGTCTTCTTAGTTCGTAAAGATCCAAGAAAATATGCAAGAGTAAAAGATTTGCTAACAATGAACGAGGAACTCAAGAGAGCTAGGAAGGCATTTGATGAAATTAAGTTTGCAGGTAATGTCAAGACATAAAGATAGCGATTGAGATGTTTTGCATGTCCAGTTTTTGTACATAATACAAACTTACCAATTGCTTTGAATATCATTTTTATTTAGAGTTGAATTTACAACTCATTAATCTGTATGTAAATTAATTTAGTTATCCTTTTTTAGTTATAATTTGTTGTGTGTGATTATAACAAAGCATGCATTTATATCCAAAACTGTTTTGTACACCCTACATAACCAAAGTAATATTTCATTATACAATTAAATTAGTTATAGAATTATTGTAGTTTTATTTTTAGTGTAGTATAATTATTTTTTTATCCATAAAAATTCAACCTCTTGTTTAGTATTTATATCCGAGTTTTTATCCCATAGAAAGTAATAGTTTTTTGGGAATCAAACCACAATAATGTTTTTTATTTTTTATTCCGACGTTTCGGTAGCGTTCCAGCTACCGTTGTCGAGATTAACTAGTAATAAAATAATTTTTGGTCCCTATCTGACACAACGAAACGTCGAAATAAAAAATAAAAAACATTATTGTGGTTTGATTCCCAAAAAATAAGAGACAAAATAATAAGTAATGCCACAAGGAACTTACAGAAGATAAAAGTGATAGTATACTAAATAGCAAATTTTATTTATTCCTCTTTTTTCCTGTCTATTTTGAAATAACATTTCTCCATTTGAACAAGAATCATTCAATGGGTGTTCCATTCAAAAAACCATAACTTTGATAAGCTATAACCATTTGCATCACTCTATATATTGAAAAATATAACTAACTTTTATGTGTAACTTTTTTCAAATCTTTTAATACAACAGAGGTACCAAACTAAGAGTATTAGTTGATAGCTATGTATATAAGAAATTTAATTTTTATGGGAATTTCTTGTGTTGTTTAGTTGATTTTGTAAATTTATTGTAATTTGTTCTTTTTTTAAGATGCTGCATGCATGCACTACTGACCAACATATTTTAGTGTAAACTTTCATTTAAATTTTTGTTTTCAGGAAAGGATGCAGTTGTGGGTTGATCTTAAAAAATGTTCAAATATTTATTTCTATTTTTGTAATATAAGCACTAATAAATCAGTTAGTATTTTTATTTCTATTCAGACTGAGACAAATCCTTGAATATAATAACACCAAGTTCACATTGCTATATGGTCTTTAACTTATTGTTCATATAGTACTGGTACCGATTCCAATTATAGACGGTATAGGTATGGTAGGTACTTTTGATGTTAAATTTTATTGGATTTACCTATAGAACTTTTTACTAACCCCACTATAGAAAATAGCTTAGATAACTATGTCTTGCAATATTAACTACCATTAGAATAGAAGTGCAATAAAAAATTGGCAAAATAAATTACCATTTAAAACAAGGAAGGAATTTGAATAAAAAAATATTTATTGTGCTACCAAGTTTATTTCACAAAGCAACATTATATATTATGTATACATTTACAGATCAATACTATGTTAGTTACAGATTGTGTTATAATATATAAAATAAAATTTTGTTCAACATTGGCCAATGTGATTTTAGTTTTGATCCCTTGTCAGTTGTGTGAGTGTGTATGTGTACTGGTCATTTTGATATTGCTTTTTTTTTGTAGCATTAAAAGTTTCATATTTATTTTGGAATCTTGCTCAAAACAATAATTGGAATATATTTCTTACAGAATGTTCTTTCAAAATATTAATTTTTTAGAATCGCCTATTATAAAATACTAAAGAACATTCTATTATATTTAGTTGTATTCTATTGCATTTAAAAATATTTTATTTTATTTTGATTTTTACATGAAAATATATCTATATATTTGTATTTCCATAGTTTCATTCCAAATCATAAATATATTCAGTAAAATTGATATATTTTGTTTTGACACTAGCCGACAGAAATTAATTATTGTTAGGTGAGTAAGTCGATGCATATTCGCTATTATTAACCTATCTATTATAATCATTTTATGCTTTTTGAAATTCTCAACATCGTTTAAAACATACTTCATAAGTAGAACTAACACAATCTTAGGTATACACTCTATTTGAAGTCAACAGCTGAAATTTAAAGCTTACATAAAACATATTTGGGAATTATTTGAAGCTTTTCGGGATAATTTCATATACAATAGACACTGGTATATGAAAATATTTCGATTGGCGATGTTTGTTTACAGCGCCAATGGCATGAAACTAAACATAAAAAGACCGATTTTGATTTCTGCGCAAGACAGTTGTCAAACTTCACGTGGCATCTTCTTATGTGAAACGGATTCTAGTACCGTGCTGTTTTTCCAGTGTGGAGAGTCTAAGAAATGATTAAAAATGAAAACACAGTGAATAATAAATATGCATTTCATTGTATTTTGATATATTGAAGTAGCATTTCGTTGCTAGCGCCAAAAATTAGATATTTATAACAAGTAAGTATATCGCAATTATCACAAAAAACCAAACCATATAATAAATATTAATGAACTACAAACATTTGATGTCATTGGATTGTGGTTATACTACTATTAAATAATACATGTGGTGGTTTTGGATTTCAATGTTGGCTTCAAGTAACTTCTATAATTCTTAGTAGGTCAAAATTTTGGAGGTTGTTTGATTAGATAAAAATGATATCATTCTTAAAATTTACACCCAGGTTTCGAAGAGCGATTATGCTTTTTAAAATGTAGATATATTTTTGATATCTTCATCAGTCTAATGTTGCTTTACATTCGAAAGTAAATTCGTAAATTTCATATTGGTTTAAACATTTATATAACTGGAAGCAGCATTTACATATTTAAAGAAATAATATGACATTTTACAGTTTGAATAAATCCTATTCATAAGGTGAAATAGAGGTAGGTATTAACATACAGCTATGGACCATTTTTGCCTTAAAGGTCATTTTTAGATTAGACAATTTTTCGAGCAATATTTAGTCCAAGTTTTGGAACAATATTTGGAATTTCTTGTGTGAAGTATTGGCCAACTGTTTTAAGCTATTTTAGACTATTCCAATTTATTGAACAATATATTTAGGTCAAGATTCTGCGCAGTGATTTGATTTGATGATAGAATAAATATAACCTTTTCAAAAATTTCGTTAGTTATGGAACCGGAAAATTTTAAATATTTATTAATTTGCACGGCTGCTCATGTCACTAAGCGAATATTAACTTTAAAACAGAGGAGAAGGAGTATTTTACATTGTACAAACACGCATGTTTTGAGATTTCCTCATTTAACATTTCAATCTCTCGTTTATTCCAAGACATATTTTTCAACCACTTTAATACATAACCACAAATTATAAATTTGAATTGTTCCAAAACTTGAACTAAATATTGCACAAGAAATTGTCTAAAATCTAAAATAGAAATCTCAATTTTAAGATCAAATGATAGCTTGTACATGGGAAGGTTTCAAAGGCTATCATTTTGTGGAGTAGCTTACAGTGGTGCTATCCAGTGGCAAGTGTCTAAAGGATTCCTTGGGATCATTAAAAACAGTGCTTACCGCTAGGTCACGCCACCTATTGGCATTAATTTTTCCTTATCTCATCTTTTAAAATAATAGTTTTTTGATTGTAAACTGTAAAATACCATAGAAAAGCATATAACAACCCTGTAACATGTTCCACAAATACATTTTTACTTATGTTAGGATCACATTTATAGTTAACAACAATTCGAGTTTATACACAATGCTTGGGTATTTTATCCTAATGAAAACTGAATATTATTTATATAAATTCGAGTAATTTTTCTTACTAAATTTATACTTAAAAAAAATACTGTTGTACACCAAAATTTACAAATTTGGTAATTAGATATTATTTTAATTTTTAACATAATAAAAAAATATCATGTAGCTTAAAATGCCCTTATTGCAGATGTTTATAAAATTACTCAACATTTTTAAATCATTTTTCAGGAGTGAAGTATTAATTCCATCGATTAAACAATAACAAGAATTTCAGTATATCCCTTTATAAAATTTATTTAATAGAGGAGTTTAGTTCATTTTAAGGTCAGTGTGGCCAACAAAAGCGGTTTTTTTCTGACAAGAATGACCGTTAAAGTCTACCATTCAAAACAAAAAAATTTTGTATGTTTTTTATCATTGCGAACATGCGTATATCTTGAAATTTAAAATGACTTTTCAGCTGAATACTCAGCATAATGGTGGTCAATAACTCTGGGAGCTTTTGGCAAGTCACCATTTCATTTCTGTTATTCTGTCACTAGTTATGTCAAATTTCAGTTATATTTATTTTTGTTGATATAGCATTTCTAGTTAGTTGTATATTTATTCTTCTAATTAGTTTTTCCACTGACATCTGACATATCTAGTGACAGATAGCAGAAATGAAATGGTGACATGCCAAGAGTTCCTAGAATTATTGGCCACCGATATGTTGAGTATTCAAATGAAAAGTCATTTTAAATTTCAAGATATACGCTTCGGGGGTGTATTCATTATTTTAATAAAGCAATATAGATGTTCGCAATGATAAAAAACAAGCAAAAATCTTATGTTTTGAATGGTAGACCTTAACTGTCATTCTTGTCAGAAAAAATCACGTTTTGTTGGCCACACTGACCTTAGACTGAACTCCTCTATTAATAACAATTTCCTGGTATTTCTATAGCTTATCTTTGATTCCCACCTCTACATTTTAGTTTGTTGGCAGTGCTGCCACAGCTCCTCTTTTCTGTTTAAAGCACAGAGTACACCATATAACAAGAGACGAAAGCTTTGTCGGTTCCTTTGAAGTTGGATTTAAACGGAAATACGTCGATGTGTCGACTTGACATTGACATATATACTAATTAATTCACGCATGTGCACACAAAATTCCGATCACGAAAACGGCTTTCATTCGCCTCTTGTTAGATGGTGTACTCTGTGGTTTAAAGGTACACCCACACTGACTGTGAACTGTGAATTGTGAATGCAGCGTGTCCGATGAGCTGCTATGCCTCGACCGTTGCGAATTTCGCGCCACTTGGTGTAGACATGTTCGCATAACAGGTGAGAGATCCTTAACTTCCATTTCCAGGAAATTGTTATTAGCATTTTATTAAAAACCTTTCAAACTTAATAGGTAACTGATATATAAAGTAGCAGCATATTTACAAGAAAATATATCTATGAAATAATGTACTTTCATTTTAGACTTTGAAATTAAAACTAGAGATCTGGTTGCGAATATAACAAATGCATATCTTACATAAAATTTTAATACACTTATTTTGATAAATCATTATATTTTCCAAATATTTACACTCACTAATACAACACCAATTTATAATACAATATAGACAAATAGACATGTACGGCATAACTCATTAAATATACCAAAGGTCGGAAACTCAAGAAAAAACATTTTGGTTTAGTCTTTTTATTTTGATTTGTTTATATCGTCAGGTCAGAGAGTCTACCCTTCTCGGTATGTTTAGTTGCCTGCAAATAGGCGTAATTAGAATTTATTTGACGGAAGAGCTGGTAAACTTAAAATATCATAGCCCCCTTGTCTCCGTTGAGCCACCACTGGAAACCACAGAAATAAATAAAACATTTATAATATTAAATCTAAAATTATATTAAACACTTTTGTCTAATATGTATTCACAGTTTTTCTTTCAATAAAATAATTTTATTCTATTTAAATAATCTTGTGGAATGAAAAGCACAATTCCAGTTCCACATAATTCATATTTCGACCTAAAAATAGAAAACTATCTCGCTCTTCCCTTCTGTAGATTCTCTGCATTCGGTTTCCGTGAGATGCAAGTTAACAAATACAATTATAGTTGTTGACAGATTCAAAGGGACTTAGTTTCAGTCCATTGCGTTCATTTTCCCTTTTGTCTTAGTCAGGTTTCCAACTTGATAATAGTTACAGTGCATAAGAGATTGTGGGATATTATAACTTGTGGCATTAGTGGAATTTTAGTTGCGGCAGTTGGTTCAATTATAAATGTGAATATTTTGAAGGTTGTAGATGCTTTTTTTTAGTTTCCACCTTTGAGACACGTAACTTTGGCAGTGTATATGGTAAGCCCATCTGATTATATAGCGTACTGTTTTGATATTTAATAACATCGATCAAAAAGCGAGAAAAAATTAATTTACATTATGTATTGAGTCTGCCCATACTACTGAAATGCATCTACCTGAAATCGGAGAGAAAATGTATTACCGGCAACACTGTTTATTATTTGAATGACAGTAAAACTAACCTAACCTCATATATAAGTAACAGCGCTGTAAGTCAGTACCTACCACAGATAGCCTACTTAGACAGGGCATGTCCACCAGCTGACAAGTTGACACTAATGACAATCGTCCCGGGAAGAAACAATATATTTTAGATTTGTAATTTGGTTGTTTTGTATTGAAACAATGATTCTTTTTATTATAAACAATCCAACTCCAACACAATCAAAATAACTATTAAGAACCACGTTTTGTACTGTTTATCATCAGATTCATTAGGGCGACTGTCACATGACGTCACGTGAACATTAAACTTTAATCGTTCTTTAAAAAGCGAAGAAGAAAACGGTTAACACTATAGGGCATGTCCACGACAATTGACAGTTGACAATACCCCTGAGGAAATAAACTTAAACACGATCAATAATAATTATCAAACAACAAACAATTATTAACCTATATTATATATTATTGAAAATGCAAGCTCAAGAATTAAAATAACTTTAAAAATACACTGAAGCAGAACCAACTAAACTCAAACACGATCTATCATTATAAATACAAAACATTATTGTGGTTTGATTCCAAAAAAAATAAGAGAAGAAGAAGAGAAGAATAAGAGAAAAAAGAATAAGAATAATGCCACAAGGAACGTACAGAAGATATAATAAATCAGCATAACCTCACTATTAAGTAATACGTGTCCTGAACGCTTTGTTTGCTGTTTTTCCTCAGGGGTGTTGTCAAAATAGCTTGCATATTTAATAATATATAATATAGGTTAATAGTTGTTTGTTGTTTGATAATTTTTGATCGTGTCTATTGTTTCTCCTCTGGGTATTGTCAACTGTCAACTGTCGTGGACATGCCCTATACACTTCGCTTCGCTCTTTTTGACACATGCTTTACAGTGGCATAGGCAACATACATAGGTACATATATACATACAGGAAGGATATTTTAAAACGATATTATTGAATATCAAAAATGTCACACCATCTGATTCACTATTAACAAATTGACCGAAATAAGAAAATAATTTGGTCATACTCTAATAACGATACATATGCCTAATAATACATTGAATATTTCCTTCTAATAAAAATAAATCCGAATTGAACTATAAACTTTTTGTTGCTCACTAGGTATCTGGTTTCTCCAAAACGTTCGTCTACACCACCTTCTACGATCGGGTGTTTTGAAATATACTTTGTAAAACTGTTTTTTTTTGTTTCAATCTGTGAAACTTTGTGCGCTACGCGGCCGTTCAAAAATTTGAAAAGAAAGTTTTTTCTACGACCATTGTAATTAAAAAAATATCTCGTATGGGTTGAAAGTTTTACTTTATAATGTTATAGGAGAAGATCTTTTATCTTCTGTGTACTTTCCACCGAATGGAATACAATTTTTGACATTATGAAGGGAATGAAAGAACAGGAAAAAAGCATCAATTCATTTCAATAATTCTTTACCACAAAACTACCAGTCGTTGGTTCAAATCCCAAACTTTTTTTTCTATTGTTTTTTGTATGTTTTAATATTCATAATTTTGTAGAATAAAATAACAAAAAAAAAACTTGAGAGGTGTCAAGGGACACCCGGATGGAACGAAGTTCCTTTCGATTAATTAGTGAAGGAATTGTACATATACATACACACACCGAAACATTTATATATATTTATACATATATATATGTACTCTGTCTGTCTATTCTTTCATACACGTCATAGATACAGTTCGTTCGGTGAATCTTTTCCCATGTATGAAATTATTCACATACTACTTTTTGTAGTACGTCTCTTTCCTACTCACAGAATCTAAGCCCCCGAAATGAAACCGTTTGTTCCATTACAACATAATATAGCAAACAGAGATAGCCATATGATGAATGTCGGCGATAAGTTTAACGCGAATTTGTACGTTGACAGACCAAAGACTTTGTTTACATTTTTATTTCACATTTTTACTCATTTTTTTTTCCTTGCATACAAATTTAATTAAAAAACAGTTGTTATAACGACTTACTTACACCCGAGTGTTCGAATTATTGTGGTAAGTAAAGATTATTTATCTACTTATTATTTATTTACTTCGCAATGAAAACTAACCTTAAATTGACATTTCATCATGGTTATGGATAGAATTCCATCAAACTGAATTGTATGAAACATATTTTGCTGGGACTACCGTCATATATCAATGTGAATTCAACACTATTGAATTAATTTGGACAAATTGCAAGTCATATTACAATATATATTGGTAAAGATAAGTATTCAGATAGCTCTGTTATGAATATGTGGTAAGAGGCACTGCAACAATGTCATCAACAAATTTACAAAAAATGTGTTAGGCATACCCATGAAATTATAGAAAAGTGGTATGGCCCAGAGCAAAATATAATTGATATTAGCATTCAACGAATTACCATAGATATAAATACAGGTGATAGCTCTGATTCTATGAGGAAAATTAAATGAAATCTATTGTACATATTTAAATATACAGATTGGAAATATTTATTATTTATTTTCACAATCCAAAAGATTTCTATTTTTCATTGTTGGGACGGGGGGGGATGGGTGGGGGATGGGTGGGACGGCCCAATAGTAGTGGTTGCTAGCCATAACACTAAAAAGGCAATTCTGATTTGCAAAGTTTCTACTGAGGAAATTGTTATTAATTCTAACTCTTATGCAAGTAAATTTGCGGAATAACCCTATAAAACTCTGGAATACTAACAGTTTCTTCAAACTAAAGGTTGAGGTAAAATATCGCTAAATGGCTGTGAAATATTTACAAATATCTAGCTTCAATAATAAATAACGCACACCGTCATTTTAGTCACATCCTAATTGAAACATCAATCTACGACCTACGTGTAATTTAATGTATTGATGTATTGCGTTTGTATATGAATGATGACGCATGGGAAAAGATTCACCGAACCAACTGTACGCGGGACTTTGTAAACACAACAACAGATTGTATATACTCTCATATATACGCTCATATATACTCTCTCGACTTCGTAAACACAACAGCGTATAGGTTAGAACACGCACGGCTTGCTAAATACATACGTTCTGAAATTGTAATATTGAAATATGATTTGTTTTTGAATTTATTAAAATTATGACGCGTACACTTGCTAAACACACAAAATGTGGAGATTATAATGCGTATGACTTGGTTAGCACAATAATAAAGAGAGGTTATAGTGCGTACTTGCTAAAAATACAAAAGCCTTTATTATTATTATCTGTATATAATCGCACATTGCAGCATGTAATACCTTTCTTCGCATCTTATACACATGAGAGCTCATGGCAGCATGTGTTGAATGCCTTGATATAGACGCGTAGGTTGATGGTTCGCGCCCTGACTATGATGAAAACTTTTTCAATTTATTTGCTTTCTATAAGAGAGAAAGATGCAGACAGAGAAACACGCGACGCCACACAGCTTACAATAGCTTCCTATATCAAAAAGTGTCGTGACAACTTTTGGTAAGAATTTTATCCGTCTAGCCTCCTTTCACAACGCGTGATAAGGAACTTCGTTCCAAAAATGATGTATGCGTCAAAAACTATAGTCAAAAAATGCAGTCTTATCATAATGCGGGTCATACGATTCAACAAAGACATACTCACCGTTTTTCTTTTCTTTTATCGCGTTTAATCATAACTTCCAATTAAAATCCGTAAGATGAATAAGACAGAATTATGCAATGCAAACGGGAGAAAAAAGGATATGTATTTAGTTTTCAGTGATTCTAAAAAGTCTTTCACCAGCGAAAATTGTATTTCAATGTCAGTTATGTCACTTTGACAATTCAAAATGACAATATGAATAATAAGAAGCAGTTTTTCGGTATTTTGCATCCTCAAGCAAAAAAAATGTTACTTAATCTGATAGATTATTTCGAGAATGAATGAAAAAGTGGAAATTCGTCAACCAGTGTGCAGGAAGCATCAACCATCATTATTTTCTCCGGGTATATTTGTAATCTCACATTTTGGTAACCTCTGTACCTGCTGATTTGATACATATGGTTAGTGACCTTTGAACCTGCATTATAAGAGCGCTCATGACTATAGTAGTATTACATAGTGTGTGTTTGGTTGCCTATACCAAAGTCTTTATTTATAATACATTGTTCTGGTTAGCTTTCAACTTCCACTTTCACTCCCGATTCAACAATTGGAATATCCATTTTGTTTGTATTCCTTGGATATTTTTTATTTTAAGCTTTATGTATTCAAGCTGCTAGTATTTTAACCAATGAAATAATTTTTTACAAAATAAATATATCACTTAAATAAACTAATACGATTATATTTATATAAAACGAAATTAAAATTTATTTATTCAACATTGTATATTTCATTTTTTTCTTTCTCTATACTCGTTTTGAGAACCATCACAATAAATTTTATTCCTAATAATGTTTAAATAAAAAATTATTGTAAATATTTTGAAAAAAAAGTTTATAGCTCTTTATTTCAATCAACCAAAAATCAACAATTTGATTTCTGTCTATCTACATAAAGGGTGTACCAATCTTACGACAAACTTCGGTATATGGGTTATTTTAAGAGATATAAAAAAATGTTATTAACAAAAATTGTAGATGTGCTGAAGGTCCATATTTTAAAATTATATCGAATTATACATAATGCTGCATAACTCCGTTACAAACCAAACATATGATTTTTCAAATGGGAATTTTCGTTGATAACATTTTTTGATATCTCTTAAAATAACCCATATACCGAAGTTTGTCGTAAGGTTGGTACACCCTGTATAATCGAAAAACAATCATACAATTTTTTTGTTTCATCGAAATTCAGTAATTACAATAAGCTATTAAATTCCATAGAATATATTTTCAATTAGTTGCGTTGGAACAAAATATAAAATACCATATTTTAGCATAATCTGTAATAACGACCTTTTTATTCGATTGAAATGTTGAAAAATATTCATCCATCAAACAGTCCTGATTACCAAATAAATTTTTATTCCCTCAAATCGGGATTAAACTGTACAGTCAACATTTTATTTAGTTGATATTTTAATGTATGTTTATTAAAAATAACAATAAAACGAATTTGAATACAAAACCTTCATTTTTGTTCTTCAGTTTCGAAATACTCATACTTCGCAGTAACTTGAGTCTAATTGTACAGCCGGCCAAAT
>CAJUYG010001181.1:64327-75335 GCA_910591675.1 Galerucella calmariensis
TAAAAAATTTGATGCTTTCTTTTGAAATTGTTTTATTTTTAATTTTTTCTGACAAAAAGTGAGAAACATTTCTAGTTATCTTTATCAGAGTTTCCAACTCCATTTTTCTAAACTGTTTATAAGACGCAACTTTCACAGTCTTACGCAACATGTAGAAACTTGTTTCTATTGTGTTGCAATAAGTTTAACTATAAGTCTATTAAAAATCTGATACTTTCTTTTGAAATTGTTTTATTTTTAATTTTTGCTGACAAAAAGTAAGATACATTTCAATTTATCATTATCAGATTTTTCAACTCTATTTTTGTAAACTGTTTCTTAGAGGCAACTTTCAAACTCTTGTGTTGTAATAAGTTTAACTATAAGTCTATTAAAAATCTGTTGCTCTTTTGAAATTGTTTTATTTTTAACTTTTCCTGACAAAAAGTAAGATACATTTACATTAATCATTATCGGAGTTTTAAACTCTATTTTTCTAAACTGTTTATTAGAGGCAACTTTCAAATTCTTACGCAACATGTAGAAACTTGCTTCTCTTGTGCTGCAATATGTTTAACTGTAAGTCTATTAAAAATCTGATGCTTTCTTTTGAAATTGTTTTGTTTTTAATTTTTCCTGACAAAAAGGAAGATACATTTCAATTAATCATTATCAGAGTTTTCAACTCCATTTTTCTAAACTTTTTATTAGAGGCAACTTTCACAGTGTTACGCAACATGTAGAAACTTGTTTTTCTTGTGTTGCAATAAGTTTAACTATAAGTCAATAAAAAAGCCGTTGCTTTCCTTTAAAATTGTTTTATTTTCAATTTTTCTTGACAAAAAGTGAGATACATTTCAATTTATCAGGATTTTCAAATCCATTTTATTAAACCATAACAAGAGGCAAAGTTAAAAATATACTTTTTGTTAAAAAAAAATTCTGATATAGAAAATGTTGATACAAATTTTTGCCAGTAATTATCATCACTAATCTAATAGTAATATGATTCAGCGACGTAAATAAATGTCTATATTAGGATAGGTTTAAAAAAACTAATATTTATTATTTATTTTAATTTTTACCGATATTTGCTTTAGAGCGTCGATTTTGATGATAACTAGCCGTACTTGCAACCGGAATAGGACAACGTAATGAAAATGACGCAAATCAGAAGATAACTCGTCAAATTACGTCAAACGGATATATGAGGTATAAAAGCGTTAACTCTATCACTATAGTGCCTATAATCAATACGGTTGTTAACAGCATAAGCTTTTCAATGAAAATGTCGCTGATATTGTGCTTTCTTCTATTTCTTTCTTTTGACGTTTCGTTCACTGTAAGTAAATTTACTGTTTTTTTACAATTCTAAACATTATTATTTATACGTATTATAGTTTATATTATTTTATATATATAAATAACAATAAATTAATACCTTTCTACAGCAAATTTTTTTTGTTTAAAGCGAAACATACCAACACTATTAGTGCCGTCGAACATAACCTATTACAAAACTTGCAAACACGAAATATGTACCACTGCTGGGGATTATCCCAAAAAAGAAATTTCGATAGCTATGCAATTGCTCCAAGATCTGGGTTACAACATAGATCCATTCTTTGGAGACATTCTCAAAGTTGACGTAACCAAAAATGAAGAACGGTAAGAATAATATTATATGAGTTTAAATAATACCCTTCATGGTGTGCGTCATCGATTGTTAAGTGCCCTATACACGGTCATAATTGTTGTGTAATATTCTACATGTATGAGCAAGATTGAAAGCGAAAAACAGAATGCGCAATATATTGAGTGAATTCAAAATGTATTGTTTTATCCACAACATTATCAGACTGATACCATACAGTTTAGTTAATGATCATCAATTCTAAATTTTTCCATATTTTTATATTACAAAATTCATGATTAGTTATTTGGTTTTTTGGATATTTCTGGACTCTTGTTGGGTTGTTTGTTTGAATTAGATTTGGTAATGGGTTCTCATTAGACCCTTAATCTTTTTCTGGCTAGATGATTTGATTAATTGGTTCTCATTAGACTCTAAATCAGATTTTTCTCAATGAAAATGACTTACATTAGTTTTGGGTTATCATTAGATACATAATTCGACTAATAGTTTACTTTATATTTAAATAGTTTTCTTGAAAATATATTGTGCAATCTTCAAGATATTGTGTCGTGTATGGGTATTATTACGCAATATAATGTCAGTCTGTTAGTTCTCTGCCCACCTGCTCATGCTAGTGTTGTTTGGAATTGTGTGTCTTATAAATTGTGTTGAGGTCTTCTTCGGCTTGGTTAGCAATGCAAAACCAACACGCTGCAGCATCCAAATCACACATGATAACTAAACCTTGTCCCTCAAACCAAAAGATGCACGACTACTCAACTGTGGGTTGCGCAAATTTATTGAACTGTGGGTAGTACAATAATATTTTCAGTTAGAAAAAGAAGCTGGTAATTATTAATTTCATAGCCTTTTCGAATTTGGCTGAATACGATCCTGATGATTTTATTTATTAAATTTATGGTTTGCTATACAGGGTGTCCCACGAGGAGTTAAAACTATCTGTATATGGCAAAATTCTTAAAGTAAAATCTACGTTTCGGTTTTCGGATGACAGACTACCGGTTCTACCGGAAGTCGACCGTAACTTTGTTATTTTAAATGGAACACCCTGTATATTAATACATTTTTAAAATCTACGTAAAATTTTAGTATACTTATGTCTGAAAACTTTTTTCGAAAAATGCATATTTTTTGAGTTATCAATTTTTTTGTAAAAACTTTGACAGTTGCAGACCCTTACAAATTATT
Source organism: Galerucella calmariensis (assembly GCA_910591675.1). NCBI lineage: Eukaryota > Metazoa > Arthropoda > Insecta > Coleoptera > Chrysomelidae > Galerucella > Galerucella calmariensis. Next base: position 67,152 of record CAJUYG010001181.1, read on the forward strand.
TTCTTAAGAGGATACCTTTAAAGTTATGGAAATTGTCTCTGTTCGGTTGCTTTTAGCAAGGTCAGACCTATTTAAATCTATGTTGAACCATTTTTCATTTTATACAGGGTGTGTATAAAAAGTGTTCAAACTTTAACTTTATAAATAGCAATTTTCTTTATTCTTTTAAATAGAACCACCCGGTTTTTTCTATTTTAATGCATTCAGGGGTGAAAGGCAAATCCATGTATACTTTCCTATACCTTAACCTTACCGTTATCCAGATATTAAATGATTTCTGTACATTTTTAGAGATAAAGCACATATGTTCTTGTAATAACTTTGGCATATTTACCATGTATTAAAAGCAAATTTACATAATCTTTTTTATTTCTTAGTGCTTGTATCAACGGGTCAAAATAAAATTTAGACCACACCTGCATCGCTCAAAATTTATAGAAAACATTCAATATCTGGATAACGGTAAGGTTTATTAGGTATAGGAAAGTATACATGAATTTGCCTTATTTTTTACCCCTGAATGCATTAAAATGGAAAATAGGGTGGTTCTATTTAAAAGAATTAAAAAAATTTGATATTTATGAAGTTAAACTTTGAACACTTTCTATACACACCCTGTATAAAATGGAAATATTTTCAACATAGATTCAAATACGTCTGACAATGCTAAAAGCAGCCGATTAGAAACCATTTTCATATCTTTAAGGGTATCCTCGTAAAAAAATAACTTACAAGGGTCTGCAACGGTCAAATTTTTTACAAAAAAATCAATAACTCAAAAAGTATGCATTTTTCGAAAAAAGTTTTCAGACAAAAGTATACAAAAATTTTACGTAGATTTCAAAAATGTACTAATATACAGGGTGTTATATTAAAAAAACCAAGTTGCAGTCAACTTCCGGTAGAACCGGAAGTCTGCCATCTTTGAAAATATTTTAGTTAAAAAGATTGTATCCGAAAACCCAAACGTAGAAATTTTCATGATTTTACTATAAATATTTTGCCATATACAGATAGTTTTAACTCGTCATGGGACACCCTGTATGTCAAAATAGCAAATAAAATAAACGCACACCAAAAAAGGTATGAACCATACCCTATTAGTTATTTTTTTCTGTAAGTCAATATTTGTTTTTTGCCGCTTTATGACTATCGACCCTTTCTAGTAAAGTTTTATCAAATAATTTATTAATTTTTAAATTTTCTTAACAGAACCATCAGACTTTGTGAACCTTCTACAGATGATATCAGGTTTAAAACAACTTCTCCTCTGGTAATGAAAAATACTAAGGGAGCTTGGAAATATATTGTAAATGTTGGCAAATTCAAACAAAATATTCGAGTTGAAACCTGTAGAAGACCGTAAGTATTTTTAAAATATGACAATTGATGCAATTTGCATTCAATTGAAACAATATTGATGAATATAATTTTTTTTCTAGTGACTCTAACCCTACATTTCCACTGGATCAAATAAAATGTAAACAAACATGGCAAAAACTGTATCTACTTACTTTTGAAAACTTTAAACTATCATATGATGAATTTAATGTACCTAAAATGTGTGAACCTTACATTATGGAGACTTGACCGACTAAAGAGATTAATTATTATTAAAGAATTACAATAACTGAGGTACGAAAATGTTCAAAATTTATGGATGAAATTTGGACAAGATACCCACAAGATGGAAAGTAAGATTTGGTGTTGGAGAATGATAATTACAAGATAATTGTTTTGGAGAAAATATTTGATATTGCTGTGTTTATTGAATGAATGAAATAAATTATTTAAAAATAACAATTTTTTTTATTTAATTCAATCCATAGGGTTTCATAGCAGATGAACTAGTAAAGACGGAAACTAGAACACCATTTTGGGGGCCGGAACTCTTGTGTTATCAGCTCCAATGGCAGAAATAGGCAAAGCCGAAAAAAAAAGTACTGACAATAGGGTACAAGCATAAATTTTGCTATTGGTGGGAATTGACGCTTTATCAGGTCTCCTAACACCTTGCATGCCTATTTTTTCAAAAAAATATAAACTTTACTTTTAACACAACTTTAAAAATCATCAAATTTTAAAGTCCGCCAAAACGCGCTTTACGTTATAAAGTTGGCTGCCCCATGGTGTGACGTCATTTGTTTACGTTCTTATTCGTGTATCACGCTCTGAGTTAATGTGACCTAATTTGTTTCTGAAAGCTTTAAAAATGGATAAAGCCGAAAAAAACTTTGTATTCCAAGTATTGCATTGTTCCAGTGTGTAAATCAACGTCTATTAAAACTCCAGACAAAATATTTGTTACTTTACCTGGTGGCGCAAGCAAAAAGACACTTAAGATAAGGGCATTACTTTTGTTTGTGAAGACCATTTAAATGTAAGTACCTACTTCTATGCTGGTAATTTTTATTCTTAAGTAGTTTGAGGCTATGTACCTATATGTCTAGGAATCAACCATAAAAACATCATTTTCCTACGACCACACATCGAAATATGGTTGGTATATATTATATAAATATACATAGTTTAAATCGTACTTACGATAATGCTTTAACTCCTCTTATTTCCTCTGCATTAAAGCAGCTGTTTGACTTCATAAATTCAAGCAGCGTAAATGAGTCTACTTTGGGCAAGTTATCAGTTTGTGCTTTTAAAAAACCTTCGCTAGCCATATCTTTACTCACAAAATATGAAAGAATCGTCACTGAACACTGAACTAGTAAATAAAATATATTCTTCCAAAAGTTTTAAAATATCCTCGGAAATATCGAATATTTATGACCACTTTCCACTTTACGTTGACTTTTAGAAATAAAAAAAAGCACACACAAACACGTAATGGTCTCAAACAAACATATAAATGATATTTTTACGTCGATGAAGCAATTAATAGTTGATTAAAATACAATATAAACACACAACTACACATAACCTAATAATCAAATATATTTTTGGGTAACTACAACATGTTGAGTTCGAATGAATGATTTTCTACAGGAACATTGTCATTTTAATGAGCTCGTGAAAAAGCTTAAAATAGTGGAGGAGGAAGAATATAGTTTCTTTGGTATCAAAGAAAAAACCTCCATCTACATGCTTGCAGATTGCATATTAATTAAGAAACCTAGGAAATTTCTGGATAGAAGTGGGATACTTAGCTAAACTTATTCCTGGAGGCATCCTAAAATACCTCAAGGAAGTAAGTCTAGAAAAGCTACTGGTTGGATAGAAGAGGGATAGTTACTTATAGATAAACTAAAACCTGTAGAAATCCCAAAATACCCCAAGGAAGTAAGTCTAAAGGTCTGTTCTCACAAGCATCACAGACTGTCTTTGACAATCCGGATTCCGCGCAAAGATCCTAAAACGTTCTGTGATGCTTGTGAGAACAAACCTTGAGAGAGCTACGAGACTACAAGTCGCCTTTTGGAACTTTGGTTCTTTACGTCAGGTTATGTTTGAGCGACCGGGGGTCGCGACGCAAAAGATCTAACCGTTACGTTACGTTATGTTACGTTGCTTCGTTATGTGCCTTACTTACGTGCGTGTGCTCTCTCCTGAGTCTCTCTCTCGTTTACGAAGCAGCGATTCATATGCTTCGGCCGGGAATCGAACCCGGGCCGCCCGCGTGGAAGGCGATTACTCTACTGAATCACCGATGATACATTAAAATTCTATGCAAAGCTGGTATTCGCAGTGTTGGTGATCTACTTGAATTTGTTTGGAATAATTTTTACTATCATTTCCATACGGTTTCCCTTTTTAAATATACGATGCTGTTATAAGTAGATGTTGCCAGTCGGACTCCCTCATGAGGGTACCGTACCATTATCTATAATAATGAATATTTTGCTAAATATTTCAAACGTCTACCTGTTGTCGTTATTAATATCAAGCAGAATAATTATTTAAAAATAAAATAAACAATAAAAAAAAACTTCTTTACGAGGAATCGAACCCGGGTCTGCCGCGTGAGAGTTTGGTTTGCTTACTACTCGACCACCGAGGAATATGCAAATTGTTTATTTATAACGTGAGATGTATTACATAATTTTTGCTTAAAAGGAACTAAAGTTCTTACCGTGTGTCCCGCGACACGTTCTACCTTTTTTTTATATTCAGACATAACATAACCTTCTCACAAATATATTCCACACACATAATATTTGGCAGCTCTGCTAACAGACAAACCTCACGAAAGTCTCTGGGGAACTTTTTAAAACCTGAATACTCTCTCATTTATAATAGTCTTATTGTCGTTGTCCTGCCTCTACAGGAATGTGAAGGACATTCCAGAAATCACTTGGGCGAATGGCGATTAACTTTGGATTCGCTATTATCCTCAGCGTACGAACTGACGTGTAATATGCGGTGTCGACATCCACTGGAGTGGAAAATTGTCCCCTTTTCTGTTTATACAAGGAAATTGAAAATATACTTTATGTGGGATTTTGTAATTGCGTTAAAAAGGATTGCGGAGTAGATTCGAAAACGAGGATAAAAAAGATGGAGTTGCAGCTGGGGCTAACGATATTTACAAATTTTGAACAATTAATATTAATTGTTTATTGAATCATTGAAGGACCTGGGAATTGAATAGCTTATCCAATTACAGTGATGCATTATGGGTTTGAACATTAAACAGAATTTATCGAAAACATGTGGATATGACTGAAGATTTGTACTGCTCCACCTTAACTGAGTTTAAAATTGATCTCTAACTTATTAATAACTTTCACATAAACTACTTCTGTACCTGTAGAGTAGGGAGGGTGGAGTTTAAAAACAAGGTTTGGTACTATAATACCAAAGAGATGATTTTTCGAAGACATACCTAATGAAAAGACTTTAATACTTCCATCTTCAACTTAAGAAAGAATATATAACAACTGGTTTTCACTTAGGTGATAGTATACTATTTCTAAAGTCAATGTGAGAAGATATTTTTAATCCAATTGTTGGCAAACGTCTTCAAATAGCGAGCTTCTTACTTAGCAAACCTTTTTAAATGGAATTTCAAAAAAAAGTGTTTCAATATAAACTTTACTGCCTGCTTTCTAAGCGTAATAACACTCTATCTACATTTTCTATAGGAAATAAAATTAAATCGACTACCTCTCTCTCTCCTCGGAGATTCGACTCGTCTACGAAAAACCACTTACTTAATAGAAATCCAAGTATTATTAAAATTCGTATTACAGCAATAAATATCAGACAATATTTCCAAAACGACTAAGAAGAAGTTGATTCGGCTGTTTGAAACAGAAACTAACTTCGAAGAAGTGAAATTTTTGTTGAAAGAAACTTTGTAATTGGGAAAGTAACAGAAGAGTTGGTGGTTAGTGCCTAATGATATACAGGGTGTCCCACGAGGTTTTGGCCAGTATATATCTCGAAAACTATTTGAACTACAATATTGAAATTTGGCAGTTATAAACCGTAGGTAGTATTACACATTTTAAGCAATCAGCTACTCTGCTACAATGTCACATTTCGGGTCACTTGGTATCATTTTTTGAAATGTTAATGAGACAACCTGTATATTGTTGATTTTTGACTTTGCAGCGCCTCGAAAATTCTTAGTTCACGACCTAAAAAAAATATCAGACCCATATAAGCCCTTGATATTCATAATAAACCGTGCCTCTAAGACGATACATTTTCCATTTAAAAAACATGGGGCTTTGGCACTTTTTACAATTAATTTTTATGTCTCTATGACAGTTTATAAATGGCAATGGCAAACAATTATTTTTGTGGAAAATTGAACGCTCTACAAAAGCTTTCTCTTAATATTGACGATATAAATTAAACTTAAATTATTACATTTTATTAATAAAAATATGACAAATTTTCCAACACATTGATGAACAAAATTTATCTAGCTAAGCACGAAGATCAGAAACAGTATGTTCTTCAAATTGTGAGTGATTATAAAAAAAATTTCCAAATGCCACCAAAGAATGTTTAACAAAATAAATTTTGTTCATCAATGTGTTGGAAAATGTCATATTTTTATTAATAAAATGTAATAATTTAAGTTTAATTTATATCGTCAGTAATATTGTTTGGTTATTGAGATATTTAACACTATTTGTAAAATTGAAATCCGATATTTTTTGCAATAAACAATAAATTTTAATATAAAAAACGATAGATTTTTGGTCAAAATACAAAAGAATATGATAAGTTATTTTTAGTTGAACTTTAACCTTGAATAACTTTTAAGCAAGTGAATATATCGAAAAATATTAAGAGAAAGCTTTTGTAGAGCGTTCAATTTTCTCCAAAAATAATTATTTGCCATTTCCATTTATAAACTGTCATAGAGACATAAAAATTAATTGTAAAAAGTGCCAAAGCCCCATGTTATTTAAATGGAAAATGTATCGTCATGGAGGCACGTTTTATTATAAATATCAAGGGCTTATATGGGTCTGATATTTTTTTTGAGGCGCTGCAAAGTCAAAAATCAAATTGGTAAATAACGGACACCCTAATGCACAAGAAATTTACTTAGTAGATTTGAATGTTGCATTAATGAAGGTGGACATCAACTGTAGTAAAAGTGTTATTGTATTCCAATTCTTTTTGTTTTTTAGCTCTCTTTGTTTTTCAAATTATTTTGTCGCTTCTAAGTAACACAAAAAATAGGTATCGCCGAATTAGTATAAGAGAGGCCTTTAGAGCAGTGGAACAATATACAAGTTGTCTCATTAAAATTTCTGAAAATTATACCACGTGACCCGAAAGGTGACATTGTAGAAAAATAGCGGATTGCTTAAAATATGTAATACTACGTACGGTTTATAACTGCCAAATTTCAATATTGTAGTTCAAATAGTTCTCGAGATATATACTGGCCACCCAGTATATTCTTGTAAAATAAGAAGCTTAATACGATTTTATGGTTAATTGTTCAATTTAGAATTTTATTATTCAAGCATTCTAGTTAGTCGGTTAGTTTTTAAAGCTGCTCACTGTGTCGTTAAAACGATTTAGAACATTACTCCGGTCAGCTGCACCGTGACTTTTGTTTAGATGTGTGGAGCAGAAAGGTTTGTTTTTAGTATACTACTCGCTTAACGACCAGTATGTATGTAAGTTTATTGGGGTGACATTTACTGAGACCTGAAAGATCTATTCTGCCTTAGTTCCTGAGGGAAGTCTCTAACTTTCTGTGCAATTCGCAAGTATTTGGATGGAGGTTTGTTCTTCCATACGGTAAAATCTACATTCTTCTTCCTCCACTTTTCCAGCCTAGGATCTCAACAGAGTGTAGTAACCAAGAATAAATGCACCTTGATGTTTTATCGCCCAGTTTATCTCCGATCATTTTACTTTTACCTTTTCGAACATTACAATTGAATTGAATACTTCAGTTTCCCCTATTTTCACCTGGTGTCAGTTTGCAAGTAAACGGAAGGCGACCCCTTTCTTATTGGTAATTTCCTTTAAATTATCTAATATATTATAATCTTAATCTTGCAACCATTGGCAGTGACGATCTTAGGTTAGGTTATGAATAAATTATTGATAATAGACCTCAATTATTGTTGTGAAGGAATAATCAGAATTAGTATTATGAACCGCAAAGTTATATCACAGTATTTATTAATTAAGCAAGTTTAAATTAAAAAAGAAAACGTCAAAAAAAGTAGGTATGTTCCTGCGCCATTTTATGTCCACTAATTTAAGCTGCATGTAAATCTAATTTCCAGGAATATTCAACTTATAATATGAAAAATTTATACAATCAAGAGTATTAAAAATGCTGAAGAATTATTAATTAATAAGCTAGAAAGAGAAGAATTTTGATAACATTGTATTTTCTGTCAGGTAACGTTTTCAAAAGATGAAAGGTTTGTTCGTAGAGAAATTACAAACAGTTGGAGCCTGAACGCTGGACGACTCACGCACGCGCAGTGAATAAAAGCCGTGCATTCTCCATACACTACTATAGTCTGTACAGAAAGTACGAGGAGTAATAAATCATTCATTTAAGTAGATTTCATAGACGTACCAAAATATATTTTAAGAGGGTATACCGTAAGGTACATTTTGTATTGAACGAATGAGTTGCAGCTATGCTAAAGAATTTACGATTTAGGTCAGAGGTAACGGGATGTGCTAATTTTAATAAAAAAAAGTGATAGAAGTACATAAATTTTAGTAAGTTTG
>CAJUYG010001181.1:75345-88394 GCA_910591675.1 Galerucella calmariensis
CACGAAGATATGAATGGGGATGTCTTCGAGGAATGGTTTGTTCAAATGTTGGATCTGATTCCAAAAGGGGCTGTTATTGTTATGGACAACGCAAGTTACCATTCACGGTTACGAGAAGCATTGCCCACAAGTCGTTGGCGTAAAGCAGAGCTTTTGGAGTGGCTTATTTCGAAAAATATTAAGTTTCCAAAAGATCCACTAAGGAAAGAACTTTACAGAATTGCAAAAATGAACAAGAATAAATACAAAACCTACATTGTAAAAGAAATGGCTTCTTCTCGTGGTATATCAGTTCTTCGACTTCCCCCTTATCATTGTGAACTTAATCCCATAGAATTAATATGGGCTCAGGTAAAGGGGGAAGTTGGAGAAAAAAATACTACTTTTAAAATAAACGATGTTGTGAAATTGTTTGAGAGTGCTGTAAGTCATGTTAGTAAGGAAAATTGGACAAACTGTATCGAGCATGTTATCAAAGTAGAGGCAAATATGTTGAAAATTGACAATATTTGTGATGATTTAATCGACCCTATTATTATTAATGTCAACAACGATTCTTCCTCTTCCGAGTCGGATATAGAATAAAATGTAAGTAATAAATGTATTCCAATAAATATTTCTTTTCATTTTTTATTATATTATAATTTAAAACGTATTTTTTTCCCAAAATACACACCACTGCATTGCGTTATTGCTTATCTGCTAATCCTTTAACAATGAAGAAACCCTAAATTTTGCTACAACTGAAACAAATACGGGGTCGATCTACCTGGTTTTTAGATTTACGGAAGAAATGTAATTTAAAGTAAGAGATTTATCAAAAATTTCATGGTGCTCCCTGTAAAGGTTTTGCATACTTAATTAGGGTTTATTACTCCTCGTACTTTCTGTACAGACTATAGTAGTCGCCAATTAAACTCTCGTTAAATGTATACTTTCATATTGATGGCTATTGGTTAACCGTAATCGAGCAAACACTCAGCCAGTGTAGAACACGAAGTACCTAATCACAAAATGTATTAAAATGTTTCAGCGAGGGGTAGAAGCGACCAGTTTCGGTAAATGATTACCATCATCAGGCTAAAAGGAAATTAAAGACAGATAGATTGTCTAAAGATCTTGAACTTGAAAGGTCATACAACAAATTATTCCATTCAATTTCTTTATGCTATGTTTATCATTTGTTTATATATGAAATATATTAAATCCCGATCAGACTTCCATAACCACACATGTGTGATAATGAATCATATTTAAAGTTTCGTCACTATATAGATCCACGTGCAGAGGAAACCCGATTTGCGTACGGACCGTTTGTAGCAAGTTGGTTTTCTTGAAAGAAATATTTTCATTCAAAAGGATATCCTGATGTCATTAAACCGCAAATTTATGTACCTGAAATCTTCAATAACACGATTTTAAACAATGTTGCCAAATTTATAGGCATGGTTTGATAAATTAATAGGGAAAAAATTTGATTAAACAAAAATTGGTATATAATTCATTCAATAGCCTTCTTGACGTGCGTCATCGCTTGTGACGTATATCCGGGTTTTGAGTATGTCGTATATTTTATTAGCTATTTTGACAAAAAGCTAACCTCAAATTTGATACACAAAATCATCAGGATCGTATTCAGCCAAATTCGAAAAGGCTTTATAATTAATAATTACCAGCTTCTTTTTGAAACTGAGAATACTTGAGAACTTTCAAAATGCTGAAGTTTTTGCGTGAATTTGGGCATATTTTTGTATTATTTAAATAAATATAACAATAGGATTAATATTCACTTTTCATAAATAATAATCGTCCGTAAACAACAAAGTACAGACCTGACGACAATTGTCAGTGGGACAGTAGAAAAGTCGTAAGATGCCAATACCAAAGGTACGTCTGCATTCTATTTTGGATACACAACTCCTTCAGATTTATAGGGGGGGCGTTTGAAATACGTTCGCACATACAATGGGGGGAGGGGTCTTGCTAAGTGTAACAAGATGTAACAAGGGAGGACGGGGGGTCCAAAGGAAACGTCAAAAATTTCACTAGAGTATATCTATCTACTATTTATTTAAATTTCTGTCATGATAGAAATCACTCATTTCGTATTAGTAACACAGATATTTTAACTAATAAATTAATGTACTTTCAATCAAAATGAAAGCATGGGAACATCTTCCTATAGGAAAAAACTCCTACAGACTCGAGAATTGGGCCCCAGGTTAGAATAATAGTTTGTTTCCAAATTAAGGTGCGAAATTTTCTCACGGAACACCACGCAAGCTTAAATTATTTCCACAAATTATGAGGGAAAACTCCGCAAAATCAAATATTCGTGTGTTTTTCGAATATTGTTTAATTCATATAAATATTGTGCAGGGTTTTCGCAATTTCCCTAGTATCAAATCATGATGTTTTTTTTGAAGGTACCGGGGAAAAATATAAATACAATAATTAAATAGAAAAAGTTTTAAAAACAAAAACAATTTCTAGGATAGGCTTCCAAAGATGTAATCTGAATTTCCTATTTATTTATCAAACATTCGATTTTGTGATAACCTTAAAATTGTATTTACTTATTTTGTCGTGGCTTCGACCGGAATAGGAAAACCTGAATGACGTAAATATGAAGATAATTCAGTACGTCACGCCTTTAAATTGCATAAAAGCCTCCACATTTTAAATGCAGTGCCCACATTCAGTACGAGCAGCTGTTGAAGGGGTTTCAAGATATGTCGCTAATTTTGTGTTTTGTGCTATTTCTAGCTTTCCAACAACTGGTATTGCCGGTGAGTAATAGATTTCATTTATTTTTGGTTATTGTTTACATTATATTAAAACTATGTTTGTTATATAAATTATCATAAAATTCACATTGCACGACTCCCTCTGACGGCAAAAGAATACTGAACACTCCAGCTCCAAGTATTATGATTACTTAGTTGTACTCTACGAGTGAATTTTCACACGTTAACTACCGAATAAAATTACTAGAGAGATAGGTAGATAGTTTTATTGTATCTAAGATAAATCTTTTCACAAGGGCTCGGTACAAAATGGGCTTGTTATCAATGAAATATATTCTCGGTTTTTCTTACGTTATTTTGTAAAACTGAATCATCAAAATAACTAGAGAAATTTTCAGCTCTTGAACTTTCCTCACTAATTAGATATTAGAGGTTGAAAATGGAGCTCCCTTAAAAAGCGACAGAACTGACTGTGACGTCACATTGCATATTGTGCTCTGTACACCGCTGCGGTTCACATAAGAAAGTTGGTTACAGCTGTAATATCTTTAAATTTTAAAAGTGTAAGTGATTTTTGCTATTAAATATGTACTCAGTAGATATTTATTGAAGCAGATTCTGCAAATTCACCTGAAGTCGATATCTTTATGGTGAGCGACTACATTAATAGAAACAAAGAATTCACACTTGGTTTCTGAATCGAAATTTCAAAACAATCTATAATACATTGTACATTTTCATATCTGCGTCTGGAGGGAGTAGGAAGTCTTTTCTTAACTTGCACAAATGGGTAATAGTAACTGGCTAATAACGGTAGTTTTTTGTATAATGCTACATACTCTGGAAAGTGCCTCACCAAAATCGTCTCCTAATATCCTATAAGGTAAATTCCATTTGATCTTTTTTAATGTTAGAAAGATATCAAGCTTGTCCAGTTCACATTTTTTTAGTTAACAAGCTCACAACAAATAATAAATGACTCGGAACTCCCAAATAAAGCTTTGGATTTTTTTTCTAACAAATAAAATATTCTATTTCGTTTGACCTATTAGTGTCTAGAGAAAATGAGCTATTCGGATCTGACATACTTAATTCTGACGAGCTAAATGTAGAAGAAGGACCGCTAGTGGATATTGAAAACTCTTCGTTCATAGGTTTTCCGTCTTTTTCCATTCACGATTTTATTGGAACGATCTCATTGCTAGTGCATTTTCTCTTTTAAGCAATTTTCCATATATAAAACCCCTTGTCCCCGCATTGAATCGCCTTGGAACGTACATAAACCTTAATGCAAGCCTGAACCCCTATTTCCCGAGATATGGGTTCCATTCGAGTGATATCCATTTGTTTTTCTTCCTCTACTTTATCATCATCAGATGCTCTATTTTCTGAGCTTAACTTGTAAAAACTGTGACCGTGGCTTTGAACTATGCATTGTTACTCTATTTTTTAGACAGTCAAATAATCTCGGTACTACTCAAGGTTTTAATTTAACTGTTTCACTGCTCACTGTTTTAATGTATATATATTTTTCTGGTGCATTCTTGGATGTGTTAGGACAGTCGCGAATCAAATAGTATTCATTTACCACTTTTTCCTCACTCCCTTCACAATAAAATAACGAAACAGTAGGTACAGTCAACAGTCCAGCGTTGCTGTTAATTATGTATATAAAAATTTCCTTTAAAAGACAACCTTAAAAATGTTTTACTACGGGTTCTAAGTTGCGCTATTATTCTGGTTATATAAATGTGTGCTGGTATTTGCAAATAACTGTAATAAAATAACAAAAAATTTGCCCAAGTTGAAAAAAATTAGTCTTTTGAGCTTATCAGTTACTCATTCGTCTCTATTTTCCATAATATGTAAACTTTTTGCGAAAATACTTAAGAGGTCGTACACAAAAGTTAAAATTTGTCATGTTTCGATTTATCACGTCTTTTTTTTGTATTTTCAGAAAAGTATAAACAGTTCATCTCGAAGACCAACAGATTTTAAAACCTACGAAGCCTGTCCAAACAAAATTTGTACCAACACTTTTGGAGATTATCCAGAAACAGCCGTAATGGAAGCTATGAATTCAACTAGGAATTCCGATTACAGACTGGATAATTTTTTTGGAGTTGTTCTGAATGTTGACGTATACAGAAATGTATCTGAGCATAGGTCAGTAATCAATATCTACTTGAAATAATAAGTTCAATTTTACTATTACGAAATTTTGTTAACAGATCGAGTAGAATTTGTGAAACTTGGACTCCAAGCAGAGTGATTCCTTTGGTTATGAAAAATACTACAGACAGCTGGAAATATATTGTGAATACCGACAAGTACAAACAAATGATGAGGATTGAAATCTGTAATAGTAGGTAAGTTATATTCTATGAGGTACAAAATATAATAAATGTATTGTTAATCCTGATGATCTTGGTCAGGATATTGGAATATAAATATTAATTTTTCTCTTAAAAACTTTTTATAATTCAAAAAGTCCATATCTTACTTTGTTTTTGGGATAATGCGCTGAATATAGAAGAAAGATCATCACTAAAAAAGTTGCAATTTTCGTTTCCATATGTAGAATGAAGTATCTAATAGATCTTGTTTGGTCTCTTCTAACTATACGGTCATAAAAAACGAAGTAATTTTAGGTGTTTGAGTACTGCTGAAATTTCCGACGAACACAACACCTTATCGCTATAACTTTTTAATCAGAAAGTGGTAAGCTAAGAACGGCCTAACTATATGTTTTAACGTCTCACTGAAATACTTGCGTTACATTATGAAATCAATATATCAAGGTTCAGTCCTCTGTAATATATTTTTTTTATTGGTGAACCATTCTACCTATTTAAAGCACGCCTTAGCGTGTTTAAATCGAACTTTCAAACACGCGCGTTTTTTAAAGTTACCATGGCAACATCAACAACTCGAGAAACGAAGTCTAAATTGGTCTAAATGACAATTTTTTTTTATTGATCTGACAGGAGTATTTTGTAACGTCAAAACCTTCATTCGAAAAATATTTGACAATTTCAATTTTATAAATGAAAATGGAAAGTACAGTTGGTATTGTTTGAGATATATTAACATTTCGATTTTTCAAATCGGAGGAAATCGTATTTAAATTAATACTGTTAACATTCTCAGAACTCAATGAGGTTGAACTTCCATCAAAATGCAAATTATTTTATGTTTTTCTCATTTCCATGACAACGCAATTCAACCATTTTACATTATTAGTTCTTATTTCCATTTCTTGTTGTTGTAGTAATAATAGTAATACCAGTCATAGACTTATTTATAAGTCTATGATACCAGTATATATAATTTCGAAGTGCACCAATAAAAAAAAATAGCGTAAAGTATTCGTGGATAACTGCTATCTAAAACAAAATCGCGCGTGTTTTAAAGACCTTAATATCCACTTATACTTCAATATACTATTATTATCTTTACTTTAGTGACTTGCGTCTCTTCTATGTAATCTTATTATGATACTTATGATTTATATTGATTAATACTGTTATTGTTTTCAGTAGACCAACCTCTAAATTTCAACTGGATCAAATTAAATGTGAACAAAGATACCAAAAATTGTACCTGCTCACATTTGAAAATTTCGAACTATCCTATGACGAATTTAAAGTACCCATAATGTGTGAGGCGGTAATCAATGATACGTAACGTTATAATTTTACGGAAAAAACTTTATTCTTGTTGTACTGTATGTTACTTTTGAAATTATTGTTGTATTCATTTTTTTTAATAAAAAAGTAAAAATATATACCTAGCTTTATTTCATTAGTCTGTAAGTTTATCTAACGGGTCATATCTCGGTAAAAGATTACCTGCATAAAATAGGGTTATACATAACATAAGCTGAATAAAATAAAGAGAAACGAAGTAGCAAATGACAAAAAAATGAGATTGAATATTATTCTGAGGAACCTTTTTGAGGTAACAGCACCAATAGTTGGGTGAAAACGAGAAAATATACCCAATTGGAAGGTCTAGTAGATGATACATGGCTGGGAAGATTAATGGGTAATGTGAAAGTACCGGGAGAGTGGGAGAGGAGAGTAATTGGTAGGACGGTAGAGCATAGTATGCTGTATGGCGCAGAAGTGTGGGGTGAGAGAGTCCTGCGGGTGCTGAGAGTGCTACTCCTGAGGGTGGTGCAGGCGTACGGTACAGTGGGTGGACTGGCAGCAGCATTGCTGTTAAGGTCCTACCCATTGGACTCGATGGCTAGAGCCAGACAGAAACGCTGGAGGGGTGCGAACAGAGAGGAAGTACAGGAATGGATAGATGGGGAAATGGAGAGAAGGTGGGATGAGTATGAGGGCGCGCTAAAAGGAGCGATTGGGAGCAGGAGAAATTGGGTGGACCGGAAATTCGGGGAGGTGAACTACTTCTTGACGCAGGTGCTCACAGAGTGTGGGTTACCTCCACAAGATTGAGAAAGAGAAACTGTAGTGTGTGAGAAATGTGAAGTAGAGGATGATGTGAGACATGTGTTTAGATGATGGGAGAACGAGGAACTTTTGAAGAAGTTGGAAAATAAACTGGGAGATGCGGTGTATTGGGAAAATATGGTGGAGATTATGTTGAGGGGCGAGGAGGAATGGATGGAGATAAGTGGCGTAGTAGAGAGCATGATTAGGGAAAGAGAAAGACTTGACATGTCATGTGAGAGAAGGGAGAAGATGACGGAGAGTGTGAGGGACCGTCGCCCGTCTTGAAGTATGCTAGGGTAGTGATTCCAAGGCCGAAGTTTGAGATGGGTTTGGTTGGTTGGCATTCCCGTGGGGGATGAGTCCAACACTGTCTGAGTACTGGTTAAGGACCCAGTCGAACATGAGCTCTGCAAAAAGCGAATAGCAGTCTCCCAGAATGGGCGCTAAGAGTAGAACAATCTGAATCCTGGTAAGCCTCCAACGGGGCATTGTAGACTTAACAAACATACGCAGGTTTTGCCAAGAAGATGTGGAAACCTCAGCACACATACTATACTACTCGGCTAAGGTTTTTGACCAAAGGGGAGAAGCGTCCAGAACCCCCCTAATATCTGGAGGCCTTGAGGTTTGTTGGGAGAGTGTGCTACGATAAATCTCTTAGGTCTAAGTGAATGTTCGAACCAAAAAACATACAATAACTCACCTTGATCATAGCTTTGAGCATAGTATATCTTTGAAATATATTATGATTGGTTTTACTTCCATTATACTTTCCCATAAGACCTACGAGCGCCTTTTTAGCGGTATCGTACGACTCATCCATTCGCACTCTAACTGCTCGTAGTCTTTCGTTGGTGTCTATAACTTCTTCTTTAGTTGCTCCCGTCGCTGTTCCTTCGTCCTTTACATCCTGGACTATCCTACGAACGCTTTGAGTGAACTTTCCTACTAAATTGGTCGAACCTGCAACAAAAAAGAAAAAGTTATCAGTCAACGTGAAGAAGATTATTGTTTTTTAGAACTTTAGTTCTTTACGTTAGGTTGGTCGCTGCGCAAAAGATCTGACCGATTGAGAACAAATTTCCGTGAATGTTTTAAATTTTCTGGATGTATCTAGCTTTATGCACCTTTGGAGTTTAGAATCTTTTGGAACACAATTTTATGCACAAACATTTTCTGAACTTCCTGCTTTATGCAAAATTTGGATTCGGATATGGTTGTAGCATTCCCTTATCGTTGGTATATTGAGAAATTTTCTTTGTTTGCTTGGTAGCACTTTTATTCTCAATATATGATTTATCTTGGTCCCTTTATCTTTCGACACGAGTACAAATAACACATTGTTTTTTTTTGCACAACGAAATAACGGAAAATTATCTTTACCTTAGTACTGAATGATACATAGAAAAACATTATTTTATCGTGGCATATTTCTCTACATTAGTTGATGACAGAAGTAATTTTTTTTCGTAAATTCTTCAATTATGTCTTCTTTCTTCTGTTTTAGTCAATCATTTTTGTCGAAATTTTGTTTTTTTAATCATTGGGTTATATTTTATCACTGTGTTCGGCTTTGCTTTTCACTAGTTTATTTTTGTTTTAGGCACGTTTATCTTGTGGAGTATGATGAAAAATTTCATATAGAGGATTCAGGGTTGGCTAAATAATTTTTTCCAATCAGTAAAAGCTCAATTTATCTTTAAATGAATTAATATCTAAAAATATACATTGTATGGTACATTTTATTATATCTCTTTTGAGTTGAATAGCTTTTGGAATGTGTCTTGAAAATATGGAAATATGGAACTGTTTATTCAAATATCTTTATAGTATAACTTATCTATTGATAACTGTAGGAACTGTATCGTAAATTACAATAAATTTGTCTCAGAATTTTCCCTCATAGTAATTAATTGTGTGTTAGATTTTACTGTATTGTTTTTACCTTTTTATTTTTTTTCTGATTATAACTTTAACTCGACTATCTTATATCTTTAAAAATATATCTCTATTGTGCTATGAGCGTAATAGTTACAGTGGTGAACTAGATTTATCCCTGCAATAACACAATGGGCCATTTTAGTAAATTTGTTTTATTGGTTCGAATTGAAGTATTTTATGAAAAAATGTCCCCTTATTTTTTTATTTTTTTTTTGGAGCTTGATTTCTATACTGAAAAAATTATCAAAAGTACGGGAAGCAGCGCACGGTTTTAACGTGACGACACTCCGACACTCCATCCTTTGTGACGTCAAAGAGCCTATGACCTTGAAAACGACAAACCGTTATTTCCATAGGATTTGTAAAGTTTGCTTCCCTGGTTTTTGATTTTGACATCTCATGTAATCTCGAAATTGATATTCATATTCTCTTTCATTTTGGATTATTTGTTTTTGTATAAATTACCCAAGCAAAATATTCATTTACGTTCCTCGAGATGAAAACAGACGAAAATCTGGGTTCGAAAAAGCAAAAACTCAAAAGAAGTTGACCAAAACGAGGAACATTTGCTTCTTCGTTGGATATTTTGGCCTCGGCCTTAGCCTGGCCTGACATTCTGACAAATACTGCCAACATAAATCCAGACCTTATGACGTCACCCCAAGGTCAAACGCGTGTTCAAATTACCATAATATTTGTTTAATTTTTTATTCAGCTTTGTGACATTTATATTCGAAAAAAAGCTGCACAAAGTTAAAAATTATCAGTGAGCTTTCAAATAAAATATTTGTTTTGAGTTTTAAGCATCTACTGAAAAGGCCCATTGCGACATTTGAGAGTATTATGGATGTAATACTTAAATTGGGTTATGAAATTTGGGGTATATAATTTTGGAATGTTAATTAGTAGAGACTAAAAATTTGGATGTTCCATAGTATTATATATCTATATCTTACCTTCCCTTATCTTTTTTCAGTTGAATTGTGTAGAGTTACACAAACTGAATAAGGTAAGGACCTTATCTTTTTTTAAGTTGAATTGTGTCGAGTACACAAACTGAAATACCTTACCTTGCCTTATCTTTTTTTAGTTGAATTGTGTAGAGTTACACAAACTAAAATACCTTACCTTATCTTTTCAGTTGAATTGTGTCAGATGACACAAACTGAAGTATCTTACCTTGCCTATGTTTTTGTGTGCTATAGGAAATGGCACATGAAAATTTATCTTTACCTAAATTTATCTTATCTTGTGTCGCAGATGGCATGTTTCATAGTGAACATCTATCTGGTGTCTTTATGGACATTTATCTAGTATCCCACCGAATAATTATGGTATCTTATATTAGCTTGCGATATACAGTTTATCGAAAATTTTACTATGATCACTTATAGCACAACAGAATATAAATATATATCTATCTCTATAATTGTGTTATCTTCACAGATTATCTTAAACATTTTTTTTGGTTAATAGAATCTGCTCTATGACTTACCTACGATTAATTTTCTGTAAATTTGTGCAAGTTCAGTTACTAGCTAAGTATACTGTTCCTTTGAATCAGTGCATGAATTAACAAAAATGAATTGTATCTTCTCTGAAATGTAACCGGGATAGCTTAATTTATTTCTTATTTACATTGTATTAAATAAGTTCAGTTGCAAATTGGGTGGACTGTTCCATAGTTCAAGTATTTAATAATATAGAAATCTTAGTTTTGTCTCATAGTATCTTAGGGATAGAAAATTATCTGGGGTGGGGGTATAAAAAAAATTATTGGTTATTAAGATATAGGGCTGCTAGATTAGATATTTTTTTCTATTGGATTTTACATTGTAGGGATTTACTTATTCACTTTAGAGTGGACTTTATGATATTAAAGTTTTGGGATTTAAATAGGTTTAAGATAAATGAAAAGAAAATTTTCTTCGTAGAAATTTTTTTTTTCTTGGCTGTTAGGGGTATGAAACGTTAACTTTGTTAGTTAACATTTCAGATATTAAGAATGTGCAATTTCTTCACAATTATGATTTTTGGTGGAATAGTATATATATATATATATTATCTAAAAATATTTCATTCAAATATTTAATAAATTATTTCACTTTTATGATTTGTGGTGGAATAAACTAGTAGACCAAAAATCAATATTCAAGAGGTATTTTACCGCGAAATTTAAAATTTTGAACAGTCCATAAATGAGAATGAGAAAGGTAACGGCAGGTCTTCTCTCATCGTCTGTCGACAAGGCAGCATAATTGGAACTGCATTTGGACAGATACCCCCATGCTAAAATTTTTTTTTTATTTTTTTTTATTTATACCGATGTAATTATTGTAGCACAGTTTCCTGGACACAGTTTCCTGGAACACAGTAGTGGAGTACCTATATTAAGTTCCTGACAAACATTTCATGGAGTAGTAGTTTACCGGATACAAATTCCTATTTTTCAATTTTTTCGACCCTCTTATCCTTTGTCGGCAAATTTTGGATATGGAATACAAAAGACGAAACGAAAGATATTATCAACCTCTGTGTGGAATTTGAACGCGAGACATCACTATATGGCTTTACAGTAATGAAAAGAATGTCGTAATTATTTTTAAAATTACTATTTTTCGATTTTTTCGACCCTCTTATCGTTTTTCGGCAAATTTTGGATATGGAATACGAAAGACTATCATATTATTATTATCAACCTCTGTGTGAAATATGAACGCGAGACATCACTATATGGCTTTACAGTAATGAAAATAATGTTGTAGTTTTTTTGTAAATTCCTATTTTCGACCCTCTTATCGTTTGTCGGCGAATTTTGGATATGGAATACGAAAGACTATCATATTATCAACCTCTCTGTGAAATTTGAACGCGAAACATCACTATATGGCTTTACAGTAATAAAAAGAATGTTGTAGTTTTTTTGAAAATTCCTATTTTTCAATTTTTTCGACCCTCGTATCGTTTGACAGCGAATTTTGGATATGGAATACGAAAGACTATTACATTATCAACCTTCCTTTATAATTTAAACGCGAGACATCGATATTAGGCATCACAGTGATAAAAAGAGTGTTGTAGTTTTTTTTTTGGAAATTCCTATTTTTCAATTTTCTCGACCCTCTTATCGATTGTCAGCGATTTTTGGATATGGAATACGAAAGACTACTACATTATCAACCATCCTTTCAAATTTGACCGCGAGACATCGATATTTGGCATCACAGTAATGAAAAGAGTGATGTAGTTTTTTTTTAAAAATTCCTATATTTCAATTTTTTCGACCCTCTTATCGATTGTCAGCGATTTTCGGATATAGAATACGGAAGACTATTACATTATCAACCTTCCTCCATAATTTAAACGCGAGACATCGATATTTGGCATCACAGTAATAAAAAGAGTGTTGTAGTCTTTTTTCGAAAATTCCTATTTTTCAATTCTTTCTACCCTCTTATCGATTGTCAGCGATTTTTGGATATGGAATACGAAAAACTACTACATTATCAACCTTCCTTCAAAATTTGAACGCAAGACATCGATATTTGGCATCACAGTAATGAAAAGAGTGTTGTAGTTTTTTTTTGGAAATTCCTATTTTTCAATTTTTTTCGACCCTCTTATCGATTGTCAGCGATTTTTGGATATGGAGTACGAAATACCATTACATTATCAACCTTCCTTCAAAATTTAAACGCGAGACATCGATATTTGGCATCACAGTAAGAAAAAGAGTGTTGTAGTTTTTTTTTGAAAATTTCTATTTTTCAATTTTTTCGACCCTTATATCGATTGTCAGCGATTTTTGGATAAGGAATACGAAAGACTCTTACATTATCAACTTTCCATAAAATTTTGAAGCAAGGGGTAGGTATGGAAATATTTAATATAAACTGGTTCC